>AYEL01083919.1:0-12769 GCA_000484575.1 Olivierus martensii
TACAGTCAAACCTGTTTTTATGCGGTCGGTTTTTGTGCGTTATTTTTTTTAATTACATTTTTTAATTAATTTTTATTCGTTATATGCATTTGATGGAATGTTTTTTATATACTGCACAAAAAAATTGCACATAAAAATCGCACAAAAAAAAAATATCGCACAAAAACCGACCGCATAAAAACAGGTTTGACTGTATATATATATATATGTGATGCATATAATTAAAATAATAATTAATTTTATGGTTGATGAAAATTTATAGTTTTTCTTTTGTTATACCAATTGAAAATGATACTGATTATTTAGATTGTTATATACACTTGGTGTATTGAGTTCTGATTATTATAGATAATTAAAAATTCTATAATTATATAAACTTCATAACAACATACTAATTGGGATTAAACCTTTTACGAAATAACCAAACTTCCCCTGGCGGATAAAGTTTACATTACATTTTCAAACAATTATTATAATCGTTTGAAAATGTAATGTAAACTTTATCCGCCAGGGGAAGTTTGGCTGTATTAGTTTGGTTATTATAATTATATAGTTTGAATTACATTTTTTCTAATTTTATAAAACTTTTAAGTAGAATAATAATTCTATAATTTTATCAAAATATAGAGATGAGTTATCAAAATTATATATTGTTTTATATAATATGGAAATAAGAATTATAATAATTATTAGTTAATTAATTAATTATGTTCATAATAAGAATTAAATAATTCTAATTATATACATGAAACTGTATTTTTTTAGATGAGAAACTTCTATACTTGTTTAAAATTTATATCAGTACAATTTAAAAAAAATTGTTCTTATAAATTATTCTTTATTAATTTTTACATGATAATTATGACAACTTATTTGGAAATTTGGAAAGAAATTGTAATGTTTTAAAATATTTTGATAAAATAATTTAATACAGCCTTCTTTATATAATTACACAAATAATCTTTAAAAACTTAAAAGAAGATATGTGAAATGATATTTTTTCATTTATTTTAAATTTAAAAAAAAATATACACTTATTCCTAATTCATTATAACTATATCCAAAATCATTACAGAATTAAACAGAATTTAAAATTTTGGAATCTAAAGTGCTTAAATAAATTTTGAATATAGGAAAAAGCCAAAACTTTAATACAATTAGTACTATATCAGTTTATATTGTTTGATTTTTTTATAGTTTTCATTTAATACAATTATTTCTGCTATTGTTTGCTTTATTAATGTAAATTAGCTATAATGTAACAAATAGGTAAACATTATAAAATGTAAATTTATGTATGTTGACATCTTATTCATGGAAATATATATTCACTGAAAAATAGCTTAAATTTTATTATTTACATTTATTAGTTTTGTGTAGCAAGAATATTTTTCTTTAAATAAAGAGAAAAATGATACAATTGATAAATTTTTAGTAATGATGATAATGATAAAACATTGATTGTGGAAAAGCAATGTTAAGCTCATATTTACAATGCTATATAACTTTTTAATAGATAAAAAAACTTCTCCTTAACTTTTATACAGGAAGGCATGCTGAAGCTTTAACAAAAGTTCTTCGAATGGCTCCATTAGGATCAAAAGATACTGTTGTCAGAGTATGTCTTTATTTGTATTTACAAAAATATAACCATTTTTTCATTACAATTTTTATATTTAAAATATATTTTTAAAGGATTCTGCTCTCTCCAGAGTTTTACAAGTCTTGTTGTCTGTTAGAACAAGTGATATTGAAGGAATTGTTAACATACTTGATCCATCATTAATGGATACACTCATGAAATACATTTATCGAGGTTTTGAATATCCTATTGAAGGAAGCAGTGGAATATTGTTAGCATGGCATGAAAAAGTAAGATTTGTTTCACAATAAAATAGCATAAGATTAAAAAGTATTTAATGAATACTTTTGTGATTTTTATTGATTGCTTCATATTTAGATCAAGAAATATATTAATTCATCAATTAAAAAAAAAATATTTTTTTATCAAATAGTTTTATAGAATTAATGACTAATACATTTTAAAAATTAATTAAAATTCACAATTGTTATTTTATTGCTTTGTTTTGATGATAATTATTTTTCAGATTTTGGAATTGTTTGAATACTGTTCATGATAAAATATGATTTATAGTCTATGATATTCTAAAATCTTGATATGATTTCCTTGATATTCTTTAAATTCTTTAGCAGATATTTTAGCTAATACTTAACTCTTTCCTCTCTTCATAATATATAAATAATTTTTTTATCAATAAACTGTAATTCATGTAAAATTTAAATTAATTACTAGTAATTTATTTATAATGATTCCTTACTTATAATAGATTTATAATTTTGATACTATACATTTGAAAAAAGTGAAAACTATGATTCTAAATCTCAATGTTAGACAGTAATTTGTCTTACATCAATGAACTAAAAATAAAGAAGTTCCCTATATGATCTTATTTAGGACTGAAGGAAAATATATTCATTTGCAGTTAACACCATGCTGACTGTCTATAGAAGGGTCAAAGGGTAGTATAGGATATAGAAGGGTCAAATTTAGATCACTGCAATAGAATAGCATTTTTGATGTTTTTCTATTGTCTGCTGTCTTACAGAAACTAGTCTAGCTATTTTTTGATTGAAAAAATTTTTGTTTTTTTATTCTTAAAAACTAAGATTTATTTCATATAATGGAACAGAAACGAATCTTGTACTATATTTTGTGGATTTGTAATTAATTATTTTATTCTTAAAAACTAAGAAGATTTTTCATATAATGGAACAGAAACGAATCTTGTACTATATTTTGTGGATTTGTAATTAATTATTGAAAAAGTGGAATATCTGCATTACTTTATACAGGCAGTCCCAGAGTTATGTAGGTGTTATGTCATTCTGCAAAATCCTACATAATTCAAATTATACATATGTCAAAGTATACATTTTATTATGTAGGTGCTATGTCATTCTGCAAAATCCTACATAATTCAAATTATACATATGTCAAAGTATACATTATACGGTACTAGTATGTCACAATGATGTAACACTAAAAATAGTTAAATTAAAGAATAAGCACTTTAATCATTGATAAAGCAAGTTTCTTACTATCTTGGAGGATCCCAATTCAATTTGAGTTCATATCTTCAGTTTTTTGGAAAGTTTGGGTTTTGGTCTGGCTTGTTACCTAAGAATAATCTTATATTCTAGATTACTGTATTTATATTGTTTTGATTATAATTGAAATAAAGTTAACTATCCAAATTTTTTGCAAAAATTATAATTTTTATTTCTATAATATTTTAATATGAACTATATTTTTATAATATGATATATAGAATTTTAAAAAATATTATAGATAACATGAAATTTTGCTTAGTTCTATTAAAATAGGCAATATTTTTTATTAATAGTTAATTTTATTTTTAACAATTTGTATTTTATTGCTATTTTTTATTAATTTTTACTGTAATTTTGTCAAAAAATGAGAAAGAGAGCGAGAGAAAATATTAATATAAACAAAGATCTGCAATTAAAATAGGCAGTACCGACTCTAGGAGTCCCTGTGCTCGATGCAGCTTTCTGCTCAGTGCCCTTACAATTTTTTTTCCAAAAAAAATCTGTTCAAATCCATCCACTTTATAAATGAATTCAAATGAGAGCAAGATACTTCATAGCACTGAGAGTTTTTGACAAATTTTGCCAATTTGAATATCCTTCTGTGGTTAATTGACTTCTTTCACCAAAAATAACTTGCATGTAAAAGCAAAATACGATAAGACCCCGTTTAATGTGGGGGGATACGTTCCAAAGAAATGAAGTGCTAAATAAAACAATGTTAAACGAGGTCATTTTAACATATAAATAATGAGACAGGTGAAATAGGACAGTGAATAAAAAATATATATGTATCATTTTTTTATTTTATTTTGTAACATATATTATTACTATTGTGTTACATTAATTATAGACATTTTTTATTGCTAATATCGATTTGTATTCATAAATTATTCATGAAAATCAAAAAATATTCAAGTAAATAATTTGTTTGGATGAGAAAGGTTTTTATTTTTTGCTAAGAAGTATCTAACGTCGTTTCCCTTTTCTTCTTTCGTTTGGCAAACAATTGTCGATGGTGAGACATCGCATCCATGACACTTCGTCTTGCCTTTGAACTTTTATCATGACAGTTGCATGTAGAGGAATGCTATCAATTTTTCAAAAAAATTTATCAATTTGTTCTCTAAACTTTCCTTCCTTGATTTCTTTGGCCACTTGCTGTTTTTGATTTTCTGCATCCAATAATTTTTTATGCATTTTTGAAATAAGACTGACTAAAAATTACACAAGTTTCTTGTTTTACTTTGAAAATTTGAAATATTTACAATTTAAAAGCTTACTTTCTTTAAAATGATTCAGAACAACTAAATGATTAAAAGACAGACCAACCTGGAACACGATGTTCAAAAAATTCCAAATTCAGTTGAAATAAAATTCTCTAATTTAACCCGTTGACATCCATTACGTTACAATTTCACCAATCGCTACGGTCCGGCAATTTTTTGAAATTAAGCCTAATTAATATTCAT
The DNA here is from genome assembly GCA_000484575.1 of Olivierus martensii. Lineage (NCBI taxonomy): Eukaryota > Metazoa > Arthropoda > Arachnida > Scorpiones > Buthidae > Olivierus > Olivierus martensii. Next base: position 4,602 of record AYEL01083919.1, read on the forward strand.
AGTTATAAAAATTCATATCTTATTTATTTTTCATTGAAAAATACTGAAATTTTTTCATATAGACAATTTTTGTCTCTCTCTGTAACTGTGTAATTATTTTTTTATTTCATATCTTATTTATTTTTCATTGAAAAATTCTGAAATTTTTTCATATAGACAATTTTTGTCTCTCTCTGTAACTGTGTAATTATTTTTTTGATATATTTGTTAATTTGACAAAGTATTCGTTGCTTATGTTAGGTCAAAGGTTAACCCTTTCTTTTTTCTGACTGTTTTACCATCCAGCAAAATAGATATTATTTTTTGATAGTTGCATCTCTTCTGAACAAAATAAGGTATGATTTATGAAAATCGGACCATTTTTCGATGAAAATTTGTTTATTTAACTAACATTATGCAAATTTTGTAGCAAAATGTTTTGCTTTATATTCGTTAAATAAAACTCTAATTTTTAGAATATTATGTTTTTATAAGTAATTATTTATACTATATAGTGTGTGTTTACTATGTTTTAATAGTTTATTTCAATTTATTAAAATACATGTTGTTTTATCGAGAAACTTATATAAGAACAATACTCCTCCCACAATAACAGCTATATTTTTAGGTTGATTTTCCTTTATTGGTTAAGAAATCGATGTTCTTCCAATAGGAAACAGATCTGATTTCAGTAGTCGTGACAGAAATTTCCCAGGAAACAATAGACGCAAGAGTGAAGCTAGTGTGCCACGCCCATTTGAAATGAATGATGTTTGTTTACATTTGTTTCTCTCTCATTTCTTTTTTAGCTTTTTTTTGCAGAAATATCTATAAATATGAATTAATTATACCGTTTCAGGAAAAATTTATTATATTTTTTATCAAATTAAGTCGAATTTTTTTTGATTTATCCCTTAACTTCACTTGTATTTCATCAAATTGCTTATTGAAGATTTAGTTTTGTTTTATATTTAGTTTCTGGTTTCAAATAGGCGATATGTGTATACGTGTACGTGTCTTCAATAGCCAATTTTTTCAGGGCCATTGAAGTTCATCATATCGCAAGGTCATCTTAGGGTATGTGAAGTTGTTTTGATAAAATTTTTTCAATAATTTATTTATTTATTTTATGAAATGTGTTTTAGTCAACGAAATAATTAATAAACTTGAACAGCAATGTAATAAAAGGTATCATTATGCAAATTTTGTTAGCAAAATTTTTACTTTATATTCGTTAAAAAACTCATTAATTTTTAGATATTATGTTTTTATAAGTAATTATTTATACTATATAGTGTGTGTTTACTATGTTTTAATAGTTTATTTCAATTTATTAAAATACATGTTGTTTTATCGAGAAACTTATAAGAACAATACTCCTCCCACAATAACAGCTATATTTTTAGTTGATTTTCCTTTATTGGTTAAGAAATCGATGTTCTTCCAATAGGAAACAGATCTGATTTCAGTAGTCGTGACAGAAATTTCCCAGGAAACAATAGACGCAAGAGTGAAGCTAGTGTGCCACGCCCATTTGAAATGAATGATGTTTGTTTACATTTGTTTCTCTCATTTCTTTTTTAGCTTTTTTTTGCAGAAATATCTATAAATATGAATTAATTATACCGTTTCAGGAAAAATTTATTATATTTTTTATCAAATTAAGTGAATTTTATTTGATTTATCCCTTAACTTCTACTTGTATTTCATCACATTGCTTATTGAAGATTTAGTTTTGTTTTATATTTAGTTTCTGGTTTCAAATAGGCGATATGTGTATACGTGTACGTGTCTTCAATAGCCAATTTTTTCAGGGCCATTGAAGTTTATCATATTGCAAGGTCATCTTAGGGTATGTGAAGTTGTTTTGATAAAATTTTTTCAATAATTTATTTATTTATTTTATGAAATGTGTTTTAGTCAACGAAATAATTAATAAACTTGAACAGCAATGTAATAAAAGGTATATGAAAATTTATTATTTACAAAAACATAAAAATATTTACAGTAAAGTTATTTTTATAATAAAATTTATTATGCAGGTTAGGCAAAAATGTTACTAAGTTCTTTAGGAATTTACTATGTTGAAATTATGCATATTTGTGGGAAAATATATATTATTTAGAATTTAGAAGTGATGCTTTTTATAAAAATTCATTTTATTTCAAATTAAAATAATTTTATAAAAAGTTCCATGACATATATATACGGTATTGATAGGCAGTTTTTTACACATGACGTATATACACGACAACGGACAATAGCGATAATTTGGGAATATAGAATATACTCATGGAAAGATTATTATAATATATATATATATACATATACACACATATACGTTGTGCAATATATATATATATATATATGTTATACATTAGCCAGAAATAATTTATAATAAAGAGTTCCACTTCCATGACGCATATGCCTGTCAAAGGACAATAGCAATAATCACATATATATATATATATATAGTGTATATTGCACAACGTATATGTTATACATTAGCCAGAAATAATTTATTATAAAGAGTTCCACTTCCATGACGCATATGCCTGTCAAAGGACGATAGAAATAATTTCAGAATATAGAAAATATGTATTCTACTTCCATGACACGTATGCCTGTCAAAAGACGATAGTGATAATTTCGGAATATAGAAAATATATAAAAAAATATATGCTATATATTATACATTAACAGGAAGTAATTTATAAAAGTTCAGTGACGCCAATTCACGGCATCAGACATTAATGTGATTTTATACATGACGTGTATAGAATGCACAGAAAAAAACATAATTTAGGAACAAAAAAAAACATGCAAGAAAATTATAAAATGCATGTTTTAAATTCTATAAGAAATAAATCAATAAAAATTAAAAATTGAGCCGCATATAGAATGAAAATATCATAAAACGCACAATTAAAAAAATAAAAATAAATAAATAAATAAAAAATTTTTATTAACTAACATTCGAAAGTAACAACAATAGCAAAAAGATTCAGCAATTAAATTTGAAGAAACTTTTTATTCATTAGGAGAAATTAATTTATTAAAAACGTCCCACTTAAATGACGTTTATACACTGCAACGGAGGTTAAGTGGTAAAAAGCAGCTAATGGTCGATCAAATTTTTCATGTATTTTGTGTCCTGTTGTCGTCAGGTTTTCATCGTTGCACTAATGAAAACACGAGAGTTCATATACAAATTCACCTATGCTTATGCAATGATACAATATTGTATGACAGTATGAATATTTCATATCTGCCCCAGTAGGAAAAATGAGCTGTGCTCCATCAGTGAGCAATAAAGAAGCATAGAATTTTGCTCAAATATTTTAATTGAGATCCAGAAGGAACAATTGTGGAAGTGAGAACAAATGACAAATGCTCCTCTCCAATGGCATACCTATAATTTGTTTCAGAATGAATGTCAGTGAAGGGCTTATGGGATTATGTACTTCCTTTACTATCCCAATTACTTTGAATAAATACTTCTTATTTCATTTTTAGCTTTTATGCAAATTTAGAAATTGAACAGAATGAACAAATGAGAATAAAATGTTTTATGGTATTACACTACTAATTTATTATGATTAGCATTTATTTGGTACAGCAGTGTAACCTTTATTTCCATTTAATCATTTTGGTATAAGCATTACTATTTGGAATAGCACAATAACATCAATCAATAGCTCCATTCTTCAAGCATATGCTTTTGTCACGAAGTTGAACTGCTTGGTCAGTCAGTGATCAGTGGAGTAGAGTTCATTTGTTCTGGATTGAATTTTTTTGACTTCATTCACTCTTTTAATATTTTTTTTTTGTTTATCTGCAATTCTCTCCCAGCTTATTGAGTTAGGATTACCATAAAAGTATTTTCAATAAAGCTTTGCATATTAATTTAAATTGAAATGTAAAATATTAATATATAGCAAGAATAGAAGATGAACTATGAATATATTTGAATGCAGAGAATGAATGAAATGCTACAATAGTGTCCATATAAGTGCTGTTCTGACTTCCATTATGAAATTAAGCATAGAATATATATTGAGAAAATGAGAATTTTGGCACTCTCTTCCGAAACATTGTCTGCTTATCAGGTTAAGCTGACTCTGAAAAAAGGCATGGCATTTTTATTGTTTTATTTCTGCCACTCCTTTCTCAAGACCAAGCCTACTATACTCCAAGAAGTGTAGTGTGGCAAGTGACATAAGAGTGCATTGTTAAAGAATTAAATTAGATTAAAGTAAAGAATATATAGCTATTTATGTATGAGATGAGACAATTTTTGTAAATGTTTTTTATTAAAATTTGAAAATTTATAAAATATTAAAATAAAAATTACTGAAGATAAAACATGTTAAATAATATAAATTATTAAATTAATTGAAATATTATCATTATTATTATGTAAACTTTGAATTCATTACATGACTTATCATAATTAATATTCATTTATCAAAATTTGCATATTAATTGGTTTGGAAAATATGGTCTGATTTTCTTCATTTATGGCTCATTTATTCAGAGAACTAGCTGCTATCCAAAAATAGCAAATATTTCATTGGATATTAGTTGTATGAAACGATAAAAGATTTGGTGGCACTGGACTGTGTATTCTCATTTAATAACAATTTTCTCAAAATGTCCCCCATCATTCAGTATCAGTCATAAATTCATAAATGTTAAGAATTTTGAAGATTGAATAATTTGAATTTAATTATTAGTTCTATGAAACGATAAAAGATTTGGTGGCACTGGACTGTGTATTCTCATTTAATAACAATTTTCTCAAAATATCCCCCATCTGAATGATGGGGTATCAGTCATAAATTCATAAATGTTAAGAATTTTGAAGATTGAATAATTTGAATTTAATTATCTTTTATTACAGGTTTTTGCCATTGGAGGAGTTGGTTGCATAATGAGAGTTCTTACAGATAGGAAGAGAGTTTGATGATGACAATGAATTTTAATGAAAGTGGTGCTAATGAGTCCATGCTGAATATTTACTGTCAGAATGATTACACTTTTTGATAAATTGGACTGCAATAAAATTGTTTGAGCCATCTTTGTATTAAGAAGAATTTCATCAAATTATAATTTTAGAAACAATTGTTAAATAACTTTGCCTATTGGAAACAATTTGTATGATTATGACATTAATGAATATAAAATTTAGAGAATGTAAAATTGTAAATTAATATTTCTGGTTGAAAAATCCAATGATTGAATTATTTATTTATGCTATGCTGTAGAAATAAGTATGTGAACTTGTACATAATTTTTTAAAATTTTGAGAAAATATATAAAAAGATATTCTTAATTTTTTTTGTCCTGTCAGTCAAACATTTAAATACTTTTTGCTTTCACATATCAGATTTTGTGCATTATTGTTGTGAGTTAGTCCTATCAATTTAAAAATTTTAAATTATATTTCAAAAACCATAGCCATGTTAAATCATGTAACTAATTATAAGATTTGAAAATTTAATTTAATAGCAGCATAAAAATTATGAACCTTTTATAATACTGTTTTCAATTTTTGACAATAAATACTTGAAAACCATTGTTTTTCAGAAAATATGCAATTTTGTAAATTGTATTAAATATTAATCACCAACTGACAGGACAAATAAATGTTAAAATAGCAGCTAAGGAGATATAGAAATATTTTGCAAAATTTGTTGTTAAAAAGTTAAATATTTTAACTTTGGAAAGATTTTGAAAGTTATGTTGCAATTGTTCAAACTATTTATTGATAAATTTTTAATGTTTGCTTCTAATCTATATAAATGCAATAGTATGACAATCAGCAGTATTATGTGTAGTATTTAAGATAATAATTTAAAAATTATTGTATTCAATATTAGTATCTAACATCTTAGAGGGATTGTTGCAATAAAATAAAAATTTGAATTATTTATGAAATATCATATAGCATCTTATCACCGATAGTTTTATTGTTAGCTTTAAAGATCATCCATCACTCCTCATTTTGGAGATATAGAATCTCTTTCAATCTCCAATAAAAAGCATCCCTCCAAATTTATCTTGAAAAGAGATATTGTTAATCTTTGAGGTATTATAGCAGTCAGGAATCAAAAATAGAGAGCTGAAATTTTATAAAACATGATTTTTGTAATATTTTGTTAAACAGATTTTGTTAGATAATTCTGTTGTAATTATTTATATAGTCCTTTTTTTATAATTATATTATGGAAATTAATTAGCTTAGAACAAGTTGTTCTTGATCAAGGATTATTTGATTTTTATTAGTTATAAAGAGTGCTTTCATTTGAAAGTGTTTTGGTCTAGCATTTCTTTTTACAATTGCTAGATAAGCAAATTTTTAAAAAATTTTGATGTGTATCATCGGTTTCATATTTATTTATTGATCTGTTTGTGTTCATTTTTATTTTGAGTAGACAACATGTTACTCAGGTCCAACAAGCTGGTCACAGTTTTATAGATGTAATTTGCAAATTGATTGTTGTGTGTGAAAGTGTCAATTTATGTTCAAAACTAATTTTAATTTACTATTTTATATATTGATATAGTATAAATTTTTGCATTGGTGTATGGTTTCTTTGTTATTCAATTATTGATGGCTTGTTTCATTTATATTTAAAATTATTTTATCAAGTTATTCTCAATTTGTCTGTCATGAACTGGTTTTGATATTCAACAGAAAGAATTTAAGTTCTGTGCCATATAAAATATTATTTCCTAGATTAAATGGCAATGAAGTGCATATATAATAAAGCACCTTTTGAATTTAAAGTAAAGCTTTACTTCATATTTATATATTAAATAATAATCTTACTTAAAAAATGAAACAAGTTAACAGTGCCATTTTAAAAATAGTTTTGGATAATTATTTAATATATAAATATGAAGTAATCTTACTTAAAAAATGAAACAAGTTAACAGTGCCATTTTAAAAATAGTTTTGGATAAGTAATAATTTTTTTTATGGCAAAGAAGTCTTTCAGACCAGTCTAAAAATATGGCAGCTAAAACAAATTGCTCATTGATCCTGTAGTTTTAACTAGTCATATTTATTACAAGTGAGTCAAAACTACATGAATTATTTGAAAATCAAACTCTAGTCTTCTGATGTATTCTGCAGCAGATTTGCAAACTGGGAGGAAAACCATCATCTTTACTTCATTTGAAGTAATATCATTTGTCTATAAAACTAGAAATTTCACATTTGCATAAAGTTTGAATGTTGGAAATAAAGAAATCTACATTTTATGAGCTTGTTGCCTGCATAGGGATTTTAATGAAATCAAATTGCTCATTGTTGTTAAATATCCCTATGTATTGTATATAGAAATTCTGGTGTCCAACACAATGTACAATTTAGAATTGTTTCTGTAGATAAATATAATTTTCTGGAAAATAAAGATTAAAAATTTAAATTGTATTTGGCTATAATTTTACATTTATAATAACATTATTATTCATTTTGTAAGAATAATAGCACAATTTTTTATGAAATTGGAGAAGTTTATTTTCGTTAAAATTCTATATAAATAAATTTCATTATTAAAATTTTTTTAAATTTCTTTTTCCTAATTTACACATTATAAAAAATTATTTTTTAATATATCAAAAAATAATTTTTGATATGTGTAATGTGTAAATCAAGTGATATTTACATTATTATTATTATTATTATTATTATTTTATGGAACATCAATGTGGGCATGGAGTAACTCTGGGTCAAAGTGCTCTGAAATTCCTTTTATTTTTCAACATAATTTCCTTGTACATTCAGACATTTATCCCATTATTTCACAAGTCTTTAAAAGCTGGTATCAAAGAAGGTTTCTGGTTGCTTTTGCAGCCAATGAGTGAATGTCGGACATAAGTCAAGACATAGCTACTTGTGATGTTTAATGGTGTGTTAATTGTCTGTCAGTGCTGAGAAACTTTCTTACTATGTTGCATGTATTGAGTAGTGATGCTTTTTGTAATGTTATGTATGTCTTGGGATGTAGATCTAATGTTTTGAGGCTTTTGTGTAGTGTGTGAGGGATTACTCCTGTTGAGGAAATAATGATGGGTACTGTGAATACCTTTTGCATTCCCCAGAGGTGTTTAATTTCTTGTGAGAGTTCTGTGTATTTGCTAATTTTTTGGATGAATGCATCCTGGATGTTGTGTGTGTC
>AYEL01083921.1:0-13252 GCA_000484575.1 Olivierus martensii
GTTTGCAGGCGCGAAATTGCGTCTTTCGAAGAATTAAACAAAGCTGCCGACTTATTTCGTAATGAAATGAAATCCTTGCTTCATGTATATTCTCCATCTGCAATATTTAATACTGATCAATGTGGCTTTAACTACGAAGTCACTTTCCAACGTACGTTATCGTAAAAAAAAGAAAAAAAAACAGTCGGTTATGCACAATCGCCGCGTAACAAGATCACCCACTCGAATACAGTGCAATACAAAGTAAACTTGCTATTTCTTCCGTTAGCTTCGTTAGACTTTCGTGCGATATGTCACAGCTATGGAGCATGCGCAGTGTAAAATAAAATTACTTTTTGAGCGCTTCGTTAAAAACGAGTTTAACGCGTTAGACTTTTTGAACGCGTCCCTAGAATCGGAAGTAGATAAGATTTTTAATTACTGTATGTACAGAAAATGCTAGAATTTCATTTGAGATAAGTGAGAAAATATGTTTTATATTTTTTAGCAAACTTGGATTTTCGAATCAATTATATTCCACTGTTATATAACGCAAATGATAAGTTTTAAAATAAGACCTCAATAAGGTTTTTCTATTAAGTAGAAGTCAAGATATAAGAATTGGACGTTTATTTTATTGTATATTGTTCAACATTATGCTCCATTATTTACTATAATATATATGAAGCATAATGTGCCATTATGCTCCATTATTTACTATTCATAATTTATATATATAATTTACTATAATTATTGACTATATACAGTATATATTATTACCGTAATTATTTACTATAATTTTCGTAAATATAATAGGGTTAAAAATAGATAATATGCAATATTTTTTCACTGATAATTTAATTAAAAAGCAAAATTTATAGTTAATTTTATATAGAATGATTTGTGGAAATTTTTAGACATACTGAATAGCTAGAAAATATAATTTTATAATCAGTTATGAAAAAGTTTAACAAAGTTTATATACAGTGACTCTCATGGTTATTCGTACGAATAGTGAAATCTTTATTTATCCTTGATTATCATTCTTCAAAACAGAAAATAATACATAGGCCCTATACAATATTATACTTTTGCAAAGATAATACAATACTATAAATTTGTCTTTTAAAATGAAATGAAATCAGTTAAAATTGCAATATTCATCTCTACTAATTATATTAAAACAATGATTGTAGAAATATTTAAATTTAACAGATGACAATTTCATAAAATATTTAATATTATATACAATAAAACTTGTTTGTTGATATATTCTCTACAGCATTTTAACGATCATTTATAATCCGATTATAAGAGCGAAAAAATAAATAAATACAATCTGTAAACAGACAGGAAATATTGATCGTGATGAACAGTACAAAATCAGACATAATATTCAGCACCGTGCATTTCAATTCAATCGTAGATAAAAATCTGCACTATGTTTATCGGTAAGAATGAAAGAATAAAAATACGCTCGCCTGGAATAGTAACATTATAAACGTTGGAAACAAGTCATGACTATTGCAAATACAAACACAGCTACTGATATCCACGTGGTTTTTCATGAATGAACGAATCTCAGGTCGGCAGCCTGTTGGCAGTTTGCCCATTACTGGATAAATTCTCATTCATATAAACTTTTCAAAGAACGTAGATTAGCAAATACGCGTATAAAAACAACCAACGATTAAATCTCCTACTGCGCAACATTTCTTTTCGAACCAGACATGAGATAAACAATCGATCAATGATCTCTATATAATACAAGATGTTTCCCAATAATTTTAAATGTTTAAAACATTAAAAATGACCATATAAAATTTTCATTTGCGCATTATACATTAAGAACTTTTATAGGGAGTAAAACTAGTCAATAAAATCGATAAATTTTTACTTTAAGCTTTGTATTTTTTTAATAAACAAAATCCGTAAATTTATGCAATTTAACCAGTAGCATTTATATATTCTAGATATTTGCTTTAAAACTACTACTACTGCATTGATTTTCAATTATTGTTTAAAATGAAATATTCGTAATTCTTTTTCATTATTATCGACACTGCTATTGTAAAAGAAATGACTGAAAAGACTAAAATTCATATAACGTAAATAAGTATAAAAATTATACTTATTTGCGTAAAAGATGTGGATAACCTTGAACCTGATTAAATAAACCAAAATTTGTAATTTGAAACACGGCAGACATATTGAGTCTATTTCTAAAAATAAATTTGGTATTATTTCAATTTTATGAATAATTTAAATAGACAAATTAAAAAAACGACATGCTTAAAATTCTCCAAAAGTGACAACCTAATTCTAAATTATTAAACAACTGTTTGTTTCATCCAACACGGACTGGCTCACGAAACGAAGGGAGAAACAGATGTCAAGATAACTGCCGCATTAGACAGTTTGTTATCAATACCACGAATTCGAATCTGACTACATAGCGTACGTATCTATAAACAATGCCTTTATTCATAAGCATAGATGAGAAATAGAAAAGAAATTGACATAAATATGCTACAACAGCTGTAAAAGAAACTGAATTCCAGATGTCTATTAGGAAGAGATGAATATTTCCTTATCAAATAAATTAATCACTTTATGAATTTATAAATTCAAATAAAGTAAAATTCGAAGGAAAAGTACGTATTATTAAAAATTTAGTCCCAAAATAACTACTCAATAAATCTAATTTTCGTATATACTTAAAGAGCGACCATTATCGCACTACTGCATACTCCCACCACAGGAAACGTTCGAGGACTTCCGTCTGTTTTCTGTTTTCAACACACAGGAAACACCGAACATAAGTCGCAAAGCTCTGAGGACACTGTTAATAACAATTTAAATGTCGTTACGAGGAATACTCTAATCGTCCTTGACCTTCTCTCTTTCTAGTATTTATCATTAAAACACTTTTAATATTAATTTTTCCCCTTCTTTTCTGAAATACTGTATTAACAACAGGAAATGATTTGCCACACACACACAAAAATACTTTGGGTTACCATTCATTCCGTTTAAACTTATTTTTACTACTAGGTCTATATAATTAGATGTTGGTGAGAAAATTTCCACACATTTACACAAAATATAATTACAGTCACGTTGCTAAAGAAACTGATGTAAAAATTGCAAAGCAAGGAACTCCACTTCAGATTAATCCATTTATATAAAATGACATAGTATTTAGAAAAATGAACTCCTATTTAAAATAATTATTGTTTTAAATTTAATAAATAATTTAAACTACAGTATATGTTATTCAGTTTTAAATAGTATGCTAAAAAATTATGAAGACAAATTATTAATATATTAATTAATTAAAATAACAAATACTGAAAATTGAAGCTAAAAATTTATAATAAAATTCTTTAATAAATTAAATTCTTTATTTACTCAGCAATGACAAAGCACAGAAGTTAATTGCAAGTTCTTAAAATTAAATATTGTCATAACATATTCATTTTTAATTTAAAATAACTAATTGGAATTTTTGAAAATGTTATTATAAACTAATCCTTTGTTTATAATCACATTTAATTAAGTTGTAATAACAACTTAATTAAATTTTAATATGTATCCATTAGAAATTCTTAGCCAATTTTTTAAAAAATATCATGGGAATTGTTTATTTATCCCCAAAATAAACAAAAAATATAAAAAAATTTAAATTTTAAAGAACCATTCTTTTTTAACCTTTTTATCATTAATTTATTTTCTTCATACAGGAATATTATTTCAAAAATTCCTAAACTAAACTATTAGTGTATAGTTAATTGTTTAAAAATTAACAATTAACTATACCCTAGAGACTTGCCTATCAGCACATAGTCATGAATTACAGAGTTAATCAAAGTGCATGCACATTAAAGCTTCTTTATGATCTCAATACAAGATGATAACTTTTTGAATGTTTAAACAGTCATTATTATTTTAAAACTATTTGTCACCCCACAATAATATATTAATTCAAAAGTTCTTAAACAAGTTTTATAAAAATTAATTTTATGTAAGCATTTTTTATCTGCCTATAAAATCTCAAGAAAAAACATTTTAGAATATAGGAGGGCTCCTGTATTCTAAAATGTTTTTTCTTGAGATTTGAAATTTATATATAAAATTTATACATAAATTGAAATTTATGTAAAAAGTTTTGATATGATATTTTAAAATAACCTTTATATTTTAGTATTCAGTGCAAAAGTATAATTTTACATAGTAGTAATGGCAACAATGATTATGACACTAGTATAACAATAGTTAATTTTATTACTGGTAGTTTACTCTTCATAATTATTATATGTTGTAATAACGTATCACAGTATTATAAGTGCATATATGTAGCATATTGCAAATATGTAGCTTATAATAGTTGTACATTATCTCCTTTCACACAGATATAAATACTATATAATAGTTTTTACTTTATCATAATAATTATAATAATTTATAAAGATAAGTCTGACATACATAAAAATTAAGAAGCTCTGAATTCAAATTTTAAAGGAATTGTTTACTATTATTATTATTATTATTATTATTATTATTATTATTATTATTAAAGCTATGAATCAAATTGACAACTAGGTCCCAAATTAAAATATTACAAAATCTAAACTAGCTTACAGGACTTTAAAATAAAATTAAAAATGCAGGAGTGCTTTCAGGCTGGACTGCCTCTCTTCAGCTGCACAGAGAAAGTGAGTGTTAACAGAGAACAGGACATCATTAGGCTCTTCAGAAACTTAACGCTCAATATGCCTATTAATTTTGAAATTTCTATCAATAATCCATTACAACAGCAGTCTCAAACTTGCTGCCTGTGTTGCATTTATTATAACTGCAAGATTATATAAAAAATATTCAGAAAAAAAATAAAACTGTTTATCATGAACTATTTGGAAATCACTTATAATATTTTTATAAATTGTACTGAAATTCAGCAAAAAAGAATATTTTCAATATGAAACTTTCACTCTAAACTTGTAAAAATTATCATTGTTTATAAATGGTTTTGTAATTTGAACATGAATTGAGGCATATCATTTTGAGGCAATTAAAATGTATACAATTAATATAATCAACTCTTCAGGCTATTTACCTCACATAAAATCTTTTTCCTTCAAGATATTAATTTCAAATTTTGCAGCTTAAATTAATCAATGATGTCTAAAGTGGCTCTTTGAACAGAACAATTTTGAGACAGTTGCATTACAAAATGGAATCATTAAACTTTTTAAATATAGATAAAAATCATACTTTAAAGAAAAATCTACAGTTGCATTTAAGCAGGATAACAGATAATATTTTTTACTTACAAAATTTTAATTATTCTTAACTGATTATAATAATGAGCTGAGAAAGTCTTCTAATAATTCAAAAACATTAATCTGATTATTTTGCATAAATGGCAAGCAAAGTTTTTAAATTTGTTAAAATTTTTATCTGTGGTAATTAGCAATAGTTTTCTTATTAGAAAAGTATTATATTTATTATTTGTAAATCTTTCTAAATAATTATATCATCAACTGTGTAAGACAGTTTCAAATACAGTATTGATACAGTAAGACCCGATTTAATGCAGGGAATACGTTCCAAGGAAACCAAGAGCTAATGAAACAGTGTTAAACAAGGTCATCTTAACATATAAATACTAGGAATAGGTGAAACAGGACAATGAATAAAAAATATATACGTACCATTTTTTTAATTTTACTTTGTAACATATATTATTACTATTGTATTACATTAATTATAGACATTTATTATTGCTAATATTGATTTGTATTCATAAATCATTCGTGAAAATCAAAAATATTGGCTAATATCGATTTGTATTTCACAAATATTGGTGAAAAAATTCTTAAAATATCGATTTGTGTTCATAAATCATTCATGAAAATCAAAAATATTCAAGTAAATGATTCTATTCATGAATCATTCATGAAAATCAAAAATATTCAAGTAAATAATTTCTGTTGTATTACATTAATTATAGACATTTTTATTGCTAATATCGATTTGTATAGTATTACATTAATTATAGACATTTTTTATTGCTAATATTGATTTGTATATTACATTAATTATAGACATTTTTTATTGCTAATATCGATTTGTATTACATATATTATTACTATTATATTACATTAATTATAGACATTTTTATTGCTAATATCGATTTGTATTCATTTCACAAAAATCAAGAATATTAAAGTAAATAATTTATGTATGTGATGAGGAATATTCTTTCTCATTGAGAAGTCATCTAATATTGTTTGCCTTTTCCTCTTGCTCAGCAAGCAATTATCAATAACAAGATATCACATCCATGACACTTCTTTTTGCCTTTGAACTTTTATCAAAATTTGGACCATTTTGTATAAACTGATTCCTAATTTCCGTAATAGCAGCTAAACTTGTTTTGAGAAAATCCATTGCAAGTTCCACAGCAGACTTTCGTATACACTGCATGCATTGATATCAAACACACAGCAAGATGGCATATGAGTATTAAAGCAATAAATTCTTGCGATTTGGGATTTTTGGGTTTTAAAAACCATGCCAAAATGAATCAATAAAAAATATAGAATTCGGGAAAATACCGCATTATATCAAAACAGTGTTAAGTGGAGTCTTACTGTATATCAATTTTTCAAAATTCAAACTGCCACTATCTTGCTACCAAATGTATTTTATTTTAGCAAGTCAATAATTTCTTAATTAAAATGAATCTCTTCTTAAGTTATATGAAGAAATCAAAATTCTATCTGTAGAAGATTCATTTATTTATTATTAATTCATTTGATTAAAAATTAGTGAGTTGCTAAAGTAAAAATAACAGTTATGGAAGAATCAGATGCTAAGAATTTAAAAATATATCATTTTCAACAAATAAATTAATTATTTGTACAATATGCCACCTATGTTCCTTACTATAGATAAGGCTCACTGAATCAAAGTTACATTCCTCAAACAACAGTTAATGTATCTCTTCCACTATATCAAAAAGGACACCTATTGCTTGTTCTGCAAGACACTCACCTTTGGAATATTCCCATTTTCTAAATATCACTTATTCAATTATCACTTAGTCGAATTCCATTTGCCCAAATCTCACTTGCATGGAGTGTGAATATGAGTTCTTAAATCCTATTCATCAACTTAAATTTCATATTCATATGAGAATTTCATTCTTATATGGTATGAAATTTAAGCTGATAAATATTGAATATACATACAGAGTGCTGTGTAAGTCAGTTAACTATTTTATTATTATTATTATTGGTAGCTATCTGCTTTGGCTTCATTGTTAATTATGTTTTTTTTTGTTCCAAGGTATATAAAACAAATAGTAAAACTTCTCACTGAACTGCATGTGTTTATTTTGAAGAAGTAGTGGTAACTTGATTGAGATTATGCAGGTGTGAAAGAAGGTTTTGTTTAACAATTCCTAGATACTCAATGATTGTGCATCAAATAGGCAAGCTAGCTACACATTAAATAAAAGATTTGAAGAAACAGGTTCAGTGGCCAATTTACTACAAAACCAAGAGACCTACAACACCTAAACAAAATGATTGTGCACCAATTTCAAAATGTTTTTGATACTAATGGTGACCTTTATGACAGAATTTGTAAATCTGTGGCTGTACATTGTTATAAATGCACAAATTATAATGGAAGTCACTTTGAACAATTTTTGTAGTACATTGTTGATCTTTTAAATTAACCATTATTGCTATATCTAGATCATGCATTTTCAGTTAACTGACTTATGCTGCAACTTGTGTAAATAAATAAATATATATATATAAGGTGTGTGAAAAAGTTCTCGCTATTTTCCAATAAATAGCTCTGGATGTAAATGGTGATGCAATCTATCACGATGGAAGCATCATTCTCTAAGCCTAACGATCTGTCAATAAGATTGCGTCAAAAAATTAGTAATTTTTTTCCACCGTCATTTGCTATTCGCACATAAAAATGTCGAATTTTTAACCGAATAAGCACCATTTGTGGGAAGCATTACTTTTTTTGCTTTCATTTAAAGAAAACTGCAGCTCAAACACATGATATGCTTGTGGATGCTTATGGTAAGTATGCTCCTAGTGAAACAACGTGCCGTGATTGGTTTCGCCATTTTAAAGACGGTGATTTCGAAGTTGAAGACCACGAACGCAGTGGTAGGTCGAAATTGTTCAAAGACGATGCATTGGAGGCTTTGATCGACCAAGACCCAAGCCAAACCCAAGAAATTGTTGCGTTTAAGCAAAGCGATCAAGGAAAAATGGCCAGAATACGCCAAATGACATGATAATGTGTTTTTCCAGCATGACACTGCACGGCTGCATGTGGCAAACTTGGTCAAGGACATACTGCAGGCGTTTGGTTGGGATGTTTTACCTCACCCGCCGTATAGCCCAGATATCGTGCCATCGGATTATCACCTCTTCCGTTCAATGGCACATGGCCTGGCCGACCAGCATTTCTCAAATAACGCCGAAGTTCGAAAATGGGTAGATGAATGGATAGCCTCTAAAGATGAGGAATTTTTTCGCAACAGCATTCAACAGTTACCTGAAAGATGGGCAAAAGTATTGGCCAGAGACGGACAATACTTTCATTGATGTATTTATTTTTATTCTATTTTAAATAGACTCTTTTTTTGAAAAAAAAACAGCTAGAACTTTTTGACACATCTTATATATATAAAATATTTTTTAATTATTTAAATGCATTATTAGGTATTTCTGTAAGAAATTTTAATCCAAATATTGAAAAACTTGCAATGTAACAAATTACATTTAAATATTAATTTGAACTACTTGAATCTAATTCAACAATCACAGATTTAGTGAATCGTTAGATTTAGCGATTTTATTTTGACAAAAGTTTATAATCTATATATGTATCTTAAATGTTTTCTCAATAAATAAATAAAATATATATAAGACTTCTTATTGTAAAATCTAAATAAAAGGATCAATAAGCATATTCAGTATGATAAATTGTTAAACAAAAACATTTTCTTACTGAATGTTCTTATTGGTCTTTTATTTTATAAAACTTGATTAAACTAGAATTAATGTTTTAATGAGATTCATTGTCTTTATTAAAACAAATGATTCTAATTTAAGTGAGTTTTATATTTTATTCATTTTAACGAACCAGGATTTTGATTATTTAATCTTTTCAAGTACAACTCAGCTCTGACCAATAAAATCCACTGTCTATCCATACATGAAGTTTGCTTTTCATGTCTGTTTTGGTCGTATCGTTTCTTTTTGTATCTCTTTTGTCAGATTGTTGACTGATAAAAGTAGTCTTTTATCATTGTGTTTTCAGGACAAGCCAATGCAACCAAATATGTGAGCAGAATATTAAAATTTTGATTTCTATTCTATCTTCTATTATCTCTAATAAAGATAATTTATGAGAATAGAGAGAATTTACAATAATGCAACATCTGGTTTCAATGGTTCTAACTAACTTTGAGTTGCTGAAGAGAGTACCAATAACTTTCTGAAATAATATGATTTTCTCATTTAGTTATCGTTGGAGCCGAGTTGTAGTTGTGCAGAAACTCCCTATTATAAGAAATTGCAATTCTTATAAAAGTTTACTAATACACTGCCAAAATAACTTA
This sequence comes from Olivierus martensii, assembly GCA_000484575.1. Classification (NCBI taxonomy): domain Eukaryota; kingdom Metazoa; phylum Arthropoda; class Arachnida; order Scorpiones; family Buthidae; genus Olivierus; species Olivierus martensii. The sequence continues at coordinate 9,644 of AYEL01083921.1, forward strand.
AAAATTATGACTAACAGCACTATGTCAGAAAATAAATTCATAATAATAAAAAACAGTAGACTTTGAAGCACTTTCGATTTAATAAATCCTCATCAACTACAACTAAAATTAGAAGAACATAGTCTGTTCTATACAACACTTAAAACTTTCATTCAAATATTTAAAGAACCCAGTTACTATAGTAACCTAACTTAAATAAATTAAGTTACTAGAGTAACCTAATTTAAATAAATGCTGTTAGTCATAGCTTATAAAAGTTACAAAAATTTAAATATAATTTAATAAACACACTTGAAATTTCTTAGTTCAGTATTTGGAAAATAATGAGATGCATTTTGAGAGATAAATAAATGAAAATATAATTTGAAATTAATAAACTATTTAAATCTTTTAAGAGGATTTTATTGGTAATTTATTGAATTAATCTACAATTCACATTTATCAATTAAGGCCCAGTTTTAAAATGTCCTGTAAGCTAACTTCAAGTTAACTTAATTGCTGCTGTTATCAGTAGAATAACTTTGCTCATGTCTTACAATTATTTTTTATCTTAGTTATTTATCTACTAATTGTCAACTGTACTATAAAAAACTAACAGTAATTTTCAAATCTTATGATGTGGTAATATTCTTTTTTTTTAATAATAATAATACAAGTTTTGCATTAGTATGTTTATAATAAAATTGATAAAATATAAAATAAAATAGAAACAAAAATGAATCATATCATGTCTTGTTTTGGAAGAATAACATCAATCAGTATGAGTGGAGTGATACTATCAACTTTCATAGCCATAATCTTGGAAATGACATTAATTTTAACTGTTATCCTTTGGTGAATTTTGAACTATCAGTTGCTCTCCTAGTGATTCAAGTTTCATCTTGGTTTAATTTATGTAAAATTGTACACTCATACCATTCACGATTTGATATAGAAGTAAATTACTATTTTCAGAAGAATTTTTCTTTTATTCTTTTGCTTAATTTAAAAAAAAATGTGTCCTTAATTAATCATTATAAATACTGATTTCATATATAATATATCATCATGTTGGACACAATTATGTTTTTGTTATAAATAAAAATAATGCAATGAATAATGCAGTGTGCTATTTTAAAACATTAAAAACAAATGAATTGTTAAAAGTGATAAGAATGCAAGATTTCTGTCACATATATAGTACTTATAGAGTATAAACAATATAACTGCACTGTGAGCATTTGCATTTTTATGAATTTACTTCCTTTACTGATTCTATAGGGGGATTACGATATATAATAATCACAATACAATAATCCAAGCTTTCAAAACTGCTAATCAATATGATAATAACTTAAGCACAAGCACTTCTGCAGTTAAATTCAGTTTACTATTTTAACAAGGTAACATCATCAGTTAACAAGGTTAATGGAACTCCATTAACCTTGTTAACTGATGATGGTATCAGAGATACCAAAAACGTTTTTAAGTTTTAATAAAATAGTAAACTGAATTTAACTGCAAAAGTGCTTGTGCTTAAGTTATTATAATAATCACAATGGGACGAATATGCTCAAGTATTATCGTTTTGCCTATCAAACATCTGTGATATTCTATACTAATAGAGACTACATTTCAACCTTCAAGATTTCTACCTTATAGTTAAACATTAAAAAATTATAATTTGGCATAAATTAATAAAAATAAAATAAATATAAGTTTATTAAAATAAATTAAAAATAATTATAAATTTTATTTTTTGTGCTCTAAATTTTTGATACTTGAAGCAGCAGTTAATTTATCTGTTGATTTTGACATCAGTAGCTTTGAATCAACATTTATGTAACAATTAAAAACAGATACTGATGGTTAAAGCTAATTGAAACTTTAATGGGACATTGTAAAACTGGGCCTAATAAGATAAATAATTAAATTGAAATTAAAAGAAAAAAAATTAGAAAAATGTATTCAAATTTCAACTTATATTTGAAAATGTTGAGTTTGGGTACTAAGAATACAGCAAAGAAGATTTGGACACATGAGAAATAACAAAATTGAAATCAGACAAGTACAATTCAGATAACTGAGAATTGAGCAAATAAAATTTGTGTAACAAAGGATTCAGGAAACTGGACAATGAGCAAGGAAGATTCAAGAAAATGAGCATTAAGCAAGTGACATTTGGGCAAGTGTGGCCTAAGCACTTCTTTAACTGCTATGTACTAGCTGAAATAACACATTGTTTGATGTGGACTGCCACATCAGCCATTTTCCCAAATAAACAAATAAAATACATTTCAAGATCAAAGTTCATACAGCACTAACAGCAAGTATTAATGGAACTTTAATATGGTAAAACGTTTTCGGACCCGACACCGGTCCCTCATCAGTATATGTTTCTTACAGAGACAACATTCTTAAAAGAACAATCACGTTTTACCATATTAAAGTTCCGTTAATACTTGTTAGTGCTGTATGAACTTTGATCTTGTGTTAAAGCAAGTGGTTTTTTCATATTTAGTATAAAATACATTTTAAACTTGGAATTAAACTGAAGGTGGCTTTTTGCAAACCAAAAACATTTCTTGTAAAAATAACTTAATTAAAATGTTCTGCCATTAAGAGAACTTTTTCTTGTTTAGCACATCACTTGACAAACAGTTTCCATACAATAGTTGAATTGTTTTTAACATACATTGATATTAAATTAGTCAAAGCATTAATATATCAATAGTAAAAAATTATTTTTTCAGCAAATTTAATTTCACTATATAATGAAGCATAATTCAATCACAAAAAGCTGTAATAAAGAAATATAATTTATTCATTCTCAAATGAATACTGTACTTATTTTATTTCTTTAACATTACTCAATCTACATTTTTACAGTGACATATCTGACAGTTTCTTTAAACATTCTGATTTTATGTATTTTTATATCTATACATAAACTTTATATTAAAATATAAATGTATTCATATACAGGTAGGCCTCGATTAGCGCGAATAATTGGTTCCACGAATTTCTCGCGCTAGTGGATTCTTCTCTTTTAACTATAACTTTTTTTACTTTTGGGTTAAAAAAAAAGCAGTTTCGTCTGCATTAAAAACACGCTGACTGTCATTTAATATATGGTAAAAATTATTATTTTTTAGGTAATTTTCTATTTCGTCGAACCAGTTGCGTATTTTTTGCTCTGTTACATTCGATCGCGCCTTTGTCAAATTCTGTGACATTCGTACTGATAATTCCGGATGGTGATTCATAAAACAAGAATACCACTTATTTTCAGGCCGATTATTAATAAAATTGTTAGGTCTGTTCAAATTTTTCATCAACATTTCTACAGAGTCTAAAAGTTGAGTTTTTGTTGCAGGAAAGCCACAGTCACCAATATGACCTAACCATTTTACTAAAGATTTTTCTTCATCAGGTGTTAAATTTGTTGGTGGTCCTTTTCTACATTCTTTAGGGTATATTCCTTTGTGTTTATAAATAAGGGTTGTTCTTGGAATTTTGAAAATTTTGCTCGCTTTTAATATTGGCATGCCTCCATCTATAGCGTCTAAAGCCTTTTTCAAGTCTTCTGCCGCATATTTCATAGTTTTCTTTGCTTTTGATGCCATTCTG
>AYEL01083922.1:0-27783 GCA_000484575.1 Olivierus martensii
AGTCAAGCTAATGTAACTCCTCTTCTGGATGTCTGTCCATAAATTAGTTGTCAATAAGCAAAATTTCTGTTTGAGCTGTTATTTGACTAAGGATACCATATTACTATATTTATTGGAAATTAATCTTTTAATCGTTGGTCAGGAAGGAATTTTGTACAAAGATGCTATTTTCTTTATGAAATGTTGAAAACCTTCACGATCCAAATACTCAATGGCTTATTGTCTTTACACACCATAAATATAAGAGCTTGATTTACTTTATTTTCTACTGATTTACCTGATTTGAACTCCTCAATGCTCCTAAATGTCTCAAAAATTTTTCTTTGTTTTCCTGGGTGACGATGCTTCGTCAGTATCTTGATAGCATTTTTCTTCCTTCTGCAAGTCTTTCTGAACTCCAAGAAGTTGTGGATGTTTGCTTTCAAGATGACACCTTAGATTCGTGATATTACCACTAGTTTTCAGTTCTTTTGAATAATATATGCAAGTTGCAGAATTACTTTTATTTTAGCAAACTGTTGCCACAGAAAGGTTTTCGGAGGCAAACTTACTGAGCTACAAAGCGTTTCAAATATTAATTAAATGACGATAATAAAGTGTCTCACGTGACAAATATAAGCACTAAATCAATATTGCCAGATGGATTGTTCGATTTTCCTAATGCAAAACTAAAAATTAAATAAAATCATCACAAATTATAAAAAATTCCATTTATAAAAATATTATGTAATATTACTTAACCCAAACGTCAATTCTACTACATAAATAGAAAAAACATCGAACAACGATGTTCATAAAACATGGACCTCTAAAGTTTGATGTTCAACACTTCTAATAGGTCCTCAACCTTGGCAAATGTCTTAATAGCATTGCCATGTTTCACCAAAACAAAACTGAAATTGATAATTCATCGTGTTAACAATGTATGTAAAACCAAAATTAAATATGCTTGTTTATTGTATAAAAATAACTTTAAGGAATAAATTTGTCATTTATTCTGATAAACAAGTGGCAAAATAAAACAAAAATTACGTTTATGTCGTCATCTTCATGTCACGTGATATTTTACAAATTGCAACCGAGAAAAATAGTGTCATCTGCGTTGAAAAAGAAATCACTCAAAATTAAGAAAATATGTAGAGGAATAAAGTCACAATTCTCGATATCTGAATCGATGCAGAAAGCATTCATTGATATGTAGTTATAAATATTTCTTGAAGTTATTGGTCCTTCGGATGGAAGTAAAAATGAAAGTTCGCCACTGTAATTAGCATCCGAACCCCATTTTTGAAAAGACGCCATTTTCGAAAAGATTCGAAGTTTTAAAATTGTAATGGAAACTCCGCAGTATTTAATTCATCTAATCTTATAAAGTACCTTGAATGATTTTTATATTTTTGATTTTCAGTGAAATTAAAAAAATTGTACCAAAGAAATGTTATTTTGAAGAAGAATGGAAGGGTGATAGAAATAATAGACTTGTTCCAAAAATCTAAAGCATTAGATCAGTCTTAACTTCCGCTTAGTCATGATCAACCAGAGCGTATTACTATAATTTAGATTTTTTTAATAATATGGATTATTTAATTCGATTTAATAATTAGACGAATAAATAATTTAAAAATCGGTTGAATTTGTGATGTTAGTTGGACAAGTTAAAACACAATTAAAGTGTATAAAAATTAACTAAAAGATTACAATAGTGTATACAACTTGAGTGTATATCAGAATCAAATTCATTTTAAATGTTTTAATAAATAAATTCGGATCATTTAAGTTGCGTGGGATTGTAGACAATAATGATTCGATTTTAAAAATAAAACATGTAACTTAATAAAATATCAGTTAATCAGCATAAAGTTTTATACTATTTTGTAAAGCAGAATATTTTTTGGTTGAAAATTCAAATGATTCTTGAAGCATAATGAATTATTTTAAAATATTTTTAATACTTTATCAAACGAAATTTGTATAAAAGTTATGACTGAGTTAAAATATATCTTATATATATTTAAATATATTGTCTGCAATTTTGTAGTATAAAGTAAAATTGAATAAAATAAGAGTTCGCTTGTACGAAAATCGTTACTTTTTAATAATTAATCAACTTCTTCGTTAATTGAAGCTTGCTTATCACAATCGATGCTTTCCAGATACTCTCTCACTCGCATTTCTACCATTCGCATCTCCATTACTTTTTCGATGTAATTTCCTTCAACTGGTCTTACAAGTTTTTCCTCATCCCACTGATCGAGATCTCTAGCACTGTAATAACTATCATACTCTGAAGAATTGATACTGGGATTGGACAAATTAATTTTATTCTTCTCACAGTTATTTGTTGATGAAGTAACATTTCTTCCGTTCTTACTCTTCTCTTTCGTTCCAATGCTGTTATCTTGTTTAATGGTATAAATAATTTGATTCAAGTCGTTTATAGATAAGTGAATGGCTTCGTATTCTTTTATGAACTTATCCATGGCTTTTCTCACGTAATTAGTAAGGATATATATCTCGCTGTGTAATTTAGCAAATTGTTGCTCGATATCCTTCATTTCATCCAAATCTGTGCAATATTTAGAACGTACTATATTTTCCTGCTCTTCTAAACGTTTCTCCAATTCCAAACCGAAATCGATGTTTTTTTGTATCTTCTCGTTTATATCTTTCAGTGAACTTTCTAATGAAAATGACTTTTTTCTTCTCAGAAGGAAATAAAATCCGGCAAAACAAATGATTGTGAAACTAGTTTCGCCTAGATTCATCGACATGTAGTAATATGTATACCACGATGCATCGATGATAACATCTACCAAAACGTAACCGACTCTTTTGACAAAATCCTTCGAGAATTCACAGTTACATCCAGGATCTTCGACTTCTTCCTTCTCGAAAAATGGAATAGTTATGTACAGCAGAAAGAAAAACAAGATCAGAAATACTAAATATTTAATTGAAAATTTCATGATCGGTATTTAGTCAATCATTCATTAAACCAGTAATTTTTTTAACAATTGTTTAGATATCTTTATTAAAAGATAACAATGAAATTTTTTTCTTCTGTTAATTGTTACTGAACAATGAATATTTTCTTGGCTTAATATAAAAGTGAAGAAAAACTTCGTCGTAAAATTTTGTGTACTGATAGGGGACCTCGAAACAAGTCAAAAATATCTAATGAACATATGGTCTAAATGGCACCGTTTTTGAGTTATAACCCTTTAAAGTTAGCCAATCAGCATCGAGTACAAAAGCGTCACGATGCATCCCGTTCCCAAGACGCGTCGCATTCCGTCGCTTTCCTACTTATTACCGGAGCGACGCGTCTTGGCAACTCGACGCATCGTAACGCTTTGTGTACTCGATGATGATTGGCTAGCTTTAAAGAGTTATAATTCGAAAACTGTGCCATTTAAACCATATGTTCATTAGATATTTTCGACTTATTTTGAGGCCCCCTATCAGTACACAAAATTTTACAAAGTTTTTCTTCATTCTGCATAATTCTGACTATAGCATTATGCTAAAAGCTGATCTCTAACTATTAACGGACTTTATTACTGAATAAAGGACTTAAAAAATTACTTATTATATTTATAGTTATTAATACAAACTTTTATACATTTTTTTACCATCAATGAATGAAAAGTGAAAATTTCGAGTATCTCTTCAAACTGTTCAACAAAAATATAGTAGTCTCTGTTATTTTCTGAAATTTTATTAATACTATAAAGTTTTCTACTATATTTTCTATCAAGCAATTTGAGGAGAGAGAATTTTTTTTTTGCTATTTAGAAATCTATCATGTTAAAAATTTATTATTCAGAAATAGAGAGGACATGAAAATACAGTGGTACCTCCGTTTATAACTGAATAAAGTTTAAATGAAAGAGTAGTGAAGAAAAATGAAATAAAAATGTACTCTGATGATTGTACAGTAGAATCTTAGAAACTATAGATATTCTATAGAGCAGTGGTTTCCAAAATTTCTGTTTCTGCGCCCCTTTTTTTCATAAAATCTTGCTACGCGCTCATTCCATAATAGTCTAATTTTATAAATACTTTCTACTTACAGTTTAAAAACGTTCCACAATCTTGACGTGTAAACATGGCAAAGGCCTACGGTTGGCGCGCAGTTGTTGATTTCGCATGCCGTCTATTCACGGCAAAGGCAGTGAACCTTTTAACATTACAAAACAATATACCATATTCTGCATAAAAAAGTTTTTATACATAAATATATATACAGTATATTTATTATAGTGCGATAATTTTTAATACAATTAAACAAATCTTACAAAAAAGCGAAAAATAGAGCATATGTTTAATTCAAATAAGATTTAATGCAATGGGTAAGCTTCAGCACAAATTCTCTCAAATCGGGTGTTTATGGAAGATATCGTTACTCACAATTCTTTTTCAATCGCTAAACGAGATCGTTATTTTGTCTTTAAAATATCTAGAACAGAAAGTTTCTCAGTGTGTGAATATTTGTACTATATTTATAACCCTTTTGCCGATTAATTTTTTCTTGATATCACTTTGAATTTATTTTTTATTTGTTTGATCTCAAAAATAATATATATTTTTTTTCGATTCTTTCACGCCCCCTTGGAATAAACTCCCCTCCCACAGTTTGGAAAACACTGCTATAGAGAAAAAGATTAGATTTTTCCATAGAAAATGTTGCTGTTGATGATTAATGGAGAATATTTGGTATTTGAGAGATGTTTTAATGCAGAATGTTTTATATTAGACAAAGATCCGGAACGGAAATTATTTACCTATTTTTTTATAAATCTTGCCGATGTTATGTACAATATAGACTAGTAGGATGTGGTCTCCGTTTACCAAGGAAATCAAGAATGTTTTGTGAGATAATATTATGTACAATCTAGACTAGTAGGATGTGGTCTCCGTTTACCAAGGAAATCAAGAATGTTTTGTGAGATAATATAATCTGTTCTTTAATAAAACAAGATTCAGCGGCTTGTAAAGAGCAAAAATCTGATGAAATAGAACATAATTTTTTCTTCGTGCATGTATTTCTAATATTCACATTGTTCACTTAATTTCGTTATACAGTATAAATATTTCTACTTAATGTTCTTGATGAATTTTAGCGCACTCGAATTGAAAATACAGTACAGAATATATTTAACGATGAATAATAGCATAATATCGTTAGGTATTTCTCAGATAAATCCTTTTCAATTAACAAAAATATATATAACAAAATAACTAATATTGTCTATAAAATATAAGTCAAATACTGTACTAAGAAAATGGGATTTTGTTACAAGTTAAAAGCAATTATTTTATCGATGTTATGACAGCAAAATAATCCTTTCAAAATTATATAATTATAACAAATATCCTAATTTTTCAGAATAATACTTGCATATGGATGTTTTCAAACTATATGAAGTAGTGTATTTAATTCTGTTTTATGCTCTGTTCTGTTAAATAATACTAAAAAAAAATACTTATACTGAATATAACGATAGAAATACAACTTATATCTATCGATACTACAAGCATTCAGTACCTTCCAGCTTAACTGCTAGCCAAGCTGAGGAACGAAGGAAAGGTATATTATTGCTGGCGAAGCCAAGGAAGAAAGGGAAGATTTGTTTCGGCTGGCAAAGTAAGGATGGAAAGGAAGGTTTTCCGAGGGTGAACGACCTAGACATGAAGATATTGTTGGAGAAGTCTCATAACCGGGTCTTTCTTTTGGACACCTGTCCTCATTCTATATACCAAATTTCATGTCTATACTATGGATAGTTTGGGAAAAATCTGAAATCTTAGATTTATTCATGAGCCATGCAGACAGAGCTACAGGGGCTATGGGATTTTCCCATGTTTTGTGATATAAGTTATAAAAACAATAATAAAAAAATAATTGAAAGTTTTATATTATTCTTAAATCACGCATTTCATTTAACTTAATATGCGAGAATACGGGATCTTGGTGATACGCGCTCTTGGTCCTATCATCCTTTTTCCTCTTCATAATTCTTTCAGATGTGAATTCTTTATTGTTTAGAATTTTAGATAATTGTGATATTTGACTTTAAATTATTCATTTTTTTTTGTTTTTTTACAATTAGAATTTACATGACCAGCATGCTGATTCTATGTCCTTTACTAATGATTTTTGAACTATAGAATTATAATAGATTTTTTATGAAATTGGATAGATATATACTACCATTAAAGACTATATATTTCAATCCTATTGAGCGTTTCATCTATTTAAAAGTAAAAATGTTTAAATTTCTTTTGAACTTATAAATCAATTTTTATCAAATTCAGTAGGAAATATATATCATTGTAATGATTTTTGCATTATTTTAATAACATTTATTTAATTATTCCAAAATAGCGAACATGAACGGAAATTAAATTATTGGTTCCTTCCAGAAATGCTTGTTAATAAAAAAACACTATTGGTTTTATTAAAAACTACATATCGTCAATTTATAATAATTAATATTGTTCGCAGAATTCAATTATAGGTTGCATTTTCACAAAAAAAAAAAAATTGCATATATAATTTAAAAACAATCATTATTCGACATAATTAAAAATTATTTAAAATATATCAAATGTTTCTTTTATGAATCTATTAAACTGCATAATTTGAAAATAAACAGAAAATTGTCTTTTATTCTTAATAATTTTTACATAAATAAATATTCGTTATAAATTAAACTTCAAATTTTCTCAGTATATAAATGGTATTTCTGTAAAAAAAAATCATATTTTGAATCAATAAATCAAAAATTATTAAATATATTTTATTATGTAAAATTATTAGAATTATATTAAATAAATTACCAGCACTTTCATCGAATTGTACTGGTGATTGGAACAGAGATTCCTGCTGTTGTACTGGTGATTGAGCAGTGAATCCTTGTTGTTGAGTTGATGGTTGAGAGAGAAAACCCAATTGTTGAGCCAATGGTTGAGATCTGAATCCCTGCTGTTGCATCACTGGTCGAGATATCATTTTGGATTGTTGTAAGATGGTGGGATTTGATTCTCTCTTCAAACATGTCTAAGAAAAACAGTTTTTAATTGTTTATCTTATCCTATTTGTTTAACTAAATTATGGGACTCAAATTATATAATTACCTCAAATACTCGAGGTAGAGAAAAATCTTTATTTCTTCTTAACTGATAAGCGAGGCAACAACGAACCATGAAATCCTCCTAATATATTTAAAGATATTTACGAATATATCTTCAGAACCAATACATCTCTTCAAATTGAAATTAAAATGCAAATACCTTTTCGTTGGCTTCTTTGCAGATAAATTTAGACGTTTCTTTAATGCTTCCAACGTGTCTTCGAAGAGGTCGAGCGCAGGTATCGAAGAAAGTAAACAACTGCAAATTTATAAGCGTTTCGGTAACAAAACTTATTTAAATTTATTTTTAATCTACTAATGATATAATTCCTACCTTAGATTTTCCGTTTTCTGTCATACATTTTCTCAAATCGTCTTGATTTTTTGCGGCTGTATATAAAAAAAATTGGCTATTTGAAAAATGTTTTTATTTACATTTATGCTGACAAGTGAGAAATTAATTTTGCAACACAAATATTAGCATTTCTTTTTTTTAAAATATATATTAATCATAAATTTAATATTAAAAACACAAATTACAAATTAATGTTATCTATAATTTAGCATTTTTAAATAGAAGAAACTCACTAAAAATGAGTTGAGCAGATATTTAGTAGAATTCACTATTTCCTCGAATATTTATATTTTTATGCAGCTTAATGTTACAAATACGTGTTTCTATATTATTTTACATCGAAATTAAAATTGCATAGCGCATAAAACTTACCGCAATACTTGTCAACAATGTCGAATGCATCCAGACTTATTCCTTCTTCTACGAACACCAATACAACTAACGAAAGCAGTAAGAACTTCATTTTCTTTGACTGATTCTGCCATTACTCGAAAGCTTCGGAATTATATATAGTATGTTTGTCCATGTGGGAGTTGAGTCGCCTACTCTCTTACCTGCAATAACTACCTCTTGCGTGTGTATTGATGTAATACGATAACCCATTTTTAAATATTTTCTGGTCATGATCAGGGTTGATTTAAAAAAATACACATTCCTTTTGATTTATTATATCGTGTATATTTGCTTAATTGCAATAGATCTAGTCGTTTATTTATTACATAATTATCTTTTTATAGTAATCATTTATCTTTCTTTCAGTATGCAATATTATGTATACTGAACAACATGATAAAAAGAATAAGCCTGGAATTATTAGATACTGCATTCTTATTAAAAATATTGTAATGAAAAATTATTATACTTTTCAGTTTATGAGATTTCGCTTATATCAATAGCCATGATTTATATCTTGATTTCGATTTATGAGCTCCTCTAATCTGTATTTTGCAGAAACTGGTAAATTATAAATTAATTTCCATGAACTACAAACATATTTCTCTCATAATTTTACCTTTTTTTTTTTTTTTTTTTGACCGTTTCCATTCAAAAATGGAACTAGTTCGGCAAAAATTTTGTTTAATATTTTGAATTGAAAATATTGTACTGGTATTACAGTATGTCTCACTGTTTACTTAATGCTTCTCATAAATAGTAAAATGCTTGTATTATGCATAAAATTATATATCGTAAACGAATTTTAAATAGCTTTTATTTTGAAAAAATATCCATTATTTAAAAAATAATCATGTTAGAAAATCTTTCAAGTTAATTTTGATTTCTTCACATTTTAATGAAATTTTTTTTTATTTTATCTAAATATATAAAATATTTAATTAATTGATAATAGAAAAAAGAAAGATATGCATCTATTATGATTCGTTTCCGAAAACAAGTTAAATTTACAAAAGAAAAAATAAAAAAAAATAGTTCGCAATTTCTTAAATTCAAACTATCATTTATGAAAATAAATGAATTTTTTTTTTCGTAGAGAGAAAGTATTCAAATTCTTTTGGCCTAGATATTTAGTTTAGCAGATATTCTTATAGCTTTTAATCTATAAATTTAAAGAAAAACTTTATTTAGTAATGAGAAATATCAATATTTTCATATCAAGTATGTTGTTACAAATTTAGCATATATTTCGAAAAATAATAATGTTGTATATCAAAATATCAAAACTTTGATATGTAATGAATCCATACATACATACACACATATATATAGGGATTCATTATATTATACATGGATTAAGCTAAGTTGACACGATCAGAGCACAATCGGTCCTCTCATCCGAGTAGAGTAAACTTGGATGGCAACCAAAATACTCGGACCGAATGGCAGCAGATTAAAAGTTTAAGATGCCGGAAAGGGCTAAACGATCGTGTAAGTGGAGCGAAGCTGAAAGTATTTTTTTTTTTTTTTTGTTAACAGATGACGCCACTTTCCATTCAGGGAGAATACTAAGTGACGGGGCAAAACAAGCCCTTCCACAGGCTGCCCACCCCTGCGGAGGGGTCAGCCGGATTGTGGAGGACGGGGATCGACGGGCCCGGCCCGGATGATAAATATTTTCAAGGGGTGGGATCCGAGACTCGAACCCGGGTCCTCCAGAGTGGAAAGCTGAAGCGTTTCCACGCGGCCAATCCGGCCGACCAGCTGAAACTATTAGATTCGTAAAATTGTACGAAGAGGAAGAATGCTTATGGAATGTGAAATTAAAAGACTATAAAAATAAGGATATGTCCGCGAATCGGCAATTTTGAGAATAGTAAAGAACATGAATTTATCAGAAGTATGCCCGGACGAAGTAATAAAGAAAATTAATATCAGAAGCATGAGATCCAACCATTTCACCTCAGGTTAATTAGATTACGCCGCCATATCCTCATGGGATACACTGTATCTGGCGGAGGCCACTTGTAGAGCCCATCACAGGCTGGCCAACACCCGTGATGGGGTCAACCGGAAGGTTGAAGGATGGGGTTCAACGAGCCGGGCCCGGATCCCTCTTGAAAAACTGGAGGTGTGAGACCCGGATTTGAACCCGGATCCTCCAGGGTGGTAAGGCCCCAAAGCTTTACCACGTGGCCATCCGGGCCGACAATTTAGTTCGAAATGTCATTATTACGAAACGACTTATTTATTTCCCCATTTCACTTCAGACTACAAACTGAGTGCACTCGGAACGTGTAAACGAACTTAAAACTCGATCCGAGTACTCTCGGACCGAGTTTATTTCTAAGCGAACTCGGTCCGAATATGCTCGGATCGTGTCAACCTAGCTTTAAATACTATAGTCATATTTTGATGTATGGATTCATACATCAAAATTTGAGTATATACATCAAACTTTCTTATACTCAAATTTGAGTATATATATTCTGTATATCACGCAGAACACATCAGAAACTTTGATTAGGACATATATTTTCAAATATTTCGATATACTTTATAATGAATATTTCATGTAATGTATCCGTACAGAAATTCATTATATGTTTATGTTGTTACTATCACAATTAAAATATTAAAAAGTAGAGCCACTTATTAATATTGAATAATTATTAAATCACGCTTGTAATGTTTATTTTTTTATATTGACTGTATATATCAGTCAAGATTATTATAAGCAGTCATATTGGGGAAATCTAGCAAAATTAAAACATTCAAAATATATAATTTCTTGTTTTGTTCGTATTCTTGTGTTTTTAGTGATGCAAACTGAATTTCACCATCATTTATTCATAAAATTTTAATTCCTATTTTTAATATCTAATTTATTTCTGATTAAATTAAAATTGTTATTAAATTGAAGTTTTCTTTTATAAAGAAAAATCCTTCAAAATTTTGTTTTTAACTTTCTTTTTATATGAGAATTTTTTTATATTAGAATTAATATCTTCTTTTAGAGCCTTTAATTTTGAGAAAATAAATGTTTACAAATTCTTAATAAATAATAAAATTATCGTTTCAATAATAATTCAATTTTAATTTTAAAAAAATATTGTTAATTTTTTAAATAAGCAATAAATATATTATAAACAAATTGAAAAAAAAATTATATCAGTTTTATATAAATTTCAGATCAATATGTAAATCAGGTTATACAAATTGAAGTCAAGGAGAGAGGATATTTCCTTTTTATAATTATTTCTATGTAAGTAGTATAATTATTTCTATGCAAGTAAAAATATTAAAAAAATAGAAAAGTATCAAATTTAGTATAAAATATATTATGGTATGATTTTTAAAAAAATATCATTAAAAATATGTTGCTCTCATAAAAAGAAAAAATCATTACGCTACTAAGAACTGATAAAAGTTTATCTTGCAATCAAATTCACAAAATTTTATATTTCTGCTTTTAAAGAGGTGTGTTTATTATAAATTTTTTTTAACATTTGCGATCGTTTTTGTCATTACTGTCATCATCAGATATGCAAATTTGTTAATTTTTTAATTATTTTATATGCAAAATAGAACTTGATTTCCTTTTAAATATAAAATGTCCTTTCTCCATCTTTTGAAAGTAACAAGAGGGAAATACCCTTTTACCTTGACTTCATAAACTTATCCTGATTTAAATATTGTAGTATAATATACAATTATAGGTTGAATGCAAATTCTAGTTATTGTTTTTGCCAACTTGTTATCATAATTTATACAATATATATATTTCATTGTCACGAAAAAATAATATCCTTTATTAAATATATAAAATATACACGTGACTTTCAGAAACCGGAAAGTAATTTACATATTTTTAAATAAGTTAAATTTTTTAACTGATAGTTTCTACTTTATACTTCCGTTTTATCTTTTTTTTTAATTAAATCATAAAATTAACTCTTAGAATTTAACGAAATATAGAGTGAAAATATATGTGGTATGTAGGAAAATATTACTTGTCGATGCAGTAATTACAATGAATCGTTCCAGCAACCCAAAAGCACAATTTTTTTTTTTTTTTATCGCAGTACAATTTTAGTATTTACAAATTATTAAACTACCTTGGTAATAAAACGACACATTGAAAAAACTATGATTTATTAATCTTAATTGTCTCTGTCATAAATTTAATTTATGCGTATTTTAATTGATTTGCGTGAGGCGCATAATAAAAATAACAAAAAAATAGCAACAAATCACAAATAAACGAAATTAAACATCAGTAATTTTTTTTTTTTTGATTAATAAAAGATTTTTGATAGTTTTCCGTTTTATATTATAAAATTATCAATAATAATAGAAAATCATTAAAAAATATTTGAATTAATTACAACTCTTGTAAATGTTAATAATTTTACTGTACTCATAAAATTTCTTCATTTGCTCTTTCAAATTTGAATTTAAAAGTTCTTTTTACAAGATTATTTAATAATATTCAGTACAATATAGGTAAATATAAAACAATTTTTTACAATAATTAAACTAAATACTATTTATAATGATGCTATTTTCTATCAGTAATTTATTTTTTTTAATGAAAATTTATATTACCATACTATAAATTTATACAAATTAACATTATATTGATTTATTATAATTAATGAAAATCTAATAAAATAATTATACCAAAATTAATTAATTATTAAATTAAAATAATTATTTCAATTTAAAAAAATCAAGGATTAATTTTTATTTCGAATTTTACTGGTATAAAATTTTGTTCTTTTCAAAAATTAAATCTTTTCTTTCCAATAGTAACAGAAAATTTTATATATTTATGATAATTTAAACAAAAATATTTTTTATATCATTTTGTGTGAGAGTTTATCCACTTGGGGACAGTGTATTATAACCGAGACTATTCTATAATTCTTCGAAAAAAGGGAGGAGAATTACTGATATTTGCTAAATCTTCTTTCATTAAAATACATTATTCCTTTAAGTATTTCTTATGTCACTTATAACTTCATTTGATTGCGACTTATCAAAACGTATATGTAAAATGGAGTTTGATTCTCAAATTTTCATTAAAAGTTTAATGAATAGAAAGCAATCAGAATAGTTTTAGCAGTGGTTTATTTGTTATTAATTAGCGTTTATTCTAAATTATTATTGCTGGAGTTATATGGATAAAATATGATGATTATTTGATTTCAAAAGAAAGAAAAAAATATTTCAGTTGAGTTAATACCTGACAATAAATTTAAATTAAAAATGGGTTATTGGTATTACATCAATTTGTGTTTGCGATAATTATTGCATATGAAAGAGTAGGCGATTGAACTCCTACATAGACTTTCGCTTTCTCTATATGATGGCAGAATCAATCAAAGAAAATGAATTTGTTATTATTTTCATTGATTGTATTGCTATTGGTAGAAGACGGAATAAGTCTGGATGCATTCGACATTATTGATAAATATTGCGGTAAGTTTATGCATATTTTTATCATCATAGAATCACTTATATATTGATGAGAATAATGATGATATATATTAATCATACAGAATTTATAATTGTTTATTTCGGATTAATCTTGTAAGAAAAATATTTTAAAAATTGAAGCTTTTTAATATTTTCTAACATAAGTTTTAATTGCTTAAAAAATTTTTTAAAAATTTTAATATATAAAAATAAATTACCTCAAATCTTTGTCTTTTCGAAAATTAACTATTCTATAATTTTTAAATGAGAGAAATTCTTACTAGATGTATGCTTAAACACTAAAGTGTCTATATTTTTCAAAAAAGGTTACTTATAAAATTATGACATGAATCTTTATAAATCGCTCCTTCAGATTTGTCCAGAGATAAATCTGAAGGAGAGTGTTTTAAGGATTAATTTTTTGACTTTATAAAAGGCTTGAATCTTTTATAAAGTTTATATCATTTTGTGTGATAGTTTATCCACTTGGAGAGAATGTATTATAATCGAGACTATTCTATATTTCTTCCAAGAAAGTGAGGAAAATAACTGATATTTGTTGAATCTTCTTTCATTAAAATACATTATTCCTTTATGTATTTGTTTATGTCACTTATAACTTCATTTAATTGCGACTTAATATGTAAAATGGAGTTTAATTCTCAAATTTTCATTACTATTAGTCAAATTTTCATAAAAAGTCTAGTGAATAGAAGGCAATTAGAATAATATTGGCAAAGTTTTATTTATTATTAATTATTGTTTATTCTAAATTATTACTCCTGGAGTAATATGGATAAAATATAATGATCATTTAATTTCTAAGAAAGAAAAAGAAATATTTCAATTGAGTTAATACTGACAATGGTCAACAAAATACTTACTGGTTAGCCAATTAAATTTAAATTAAAAATAGGTTATTGATATTACATCAATTTGTGTTTGCGATAACTATTGCATATGAAAGAGTAGACGATTAACTCCTACATAGACTTTAGCTCTGTATATTCCAATGCATTTTGATGATGGCAGCATCAATCAAAGAAAATGAATTTCTTATTATTTTCGTTGATTGTATTGGTATTGGTAGAAGGCGGAATAAGTCTGGATGCATTCGACATTATTGGTAAATATTGCGGTAAGTTTTCATATAGAATTAACTATATATTAATGAGGATGATGATGATGATATATTAGTCATACGGTATTTATAATTGTTTATTTCAAATTTATTCTTGTAAGAAACATATGTTAAAGATTGAAGCATAAAATTTAGTTGCATAATAATTTTTTTTTAAATTTTAAGTGTGTTAAAATAAATTGCGTCAAATCTTTGTTTTTTAAAACACAATCTTGATATGGGAGGAATTCTTACTAGATGTATGCTTAAAGTCTAAAGCGTCCATATTTTTCAAAAATGTTACTTATAAAATTATGACCTGAATCTTTAAAAATCGCTCTTTTAGATTAGTTCAGAGATAAATCTGAAGGAGAGTGTTTTAAGGATTAATTTTTCGACTTTATAAAAGGCTTGAATCTTTTATAAAGTCGAAAAATAATTCGATAGAAATATATAATAAAATAATACTCTCATTACTTACTAACAAAATGTTAACTTTATATTATATCCAGAGGCAAAAAATCAAGACGAATTGAGAAAATGTATGGCAGAAAACGGAAAATCCAAGGTAGAAATTATATAATGAGCTGATTAAAAATGAAATCATCTAAATTTTATTATTGCAACATTTATAAACATTTTCAGTTGTTTACTTTCTTCGATACCTGAGCTCGACTGATTAAAAATATAATTACATAAATTCTGTTATTGCAACACTTATAAACATTTTCAGTTGTTTACTTTCTTCGATACCTGCGCTCGACCTCTTCGAAGACACGTTGGAAGCGTTAAAGAAACGTCTAAATTCATCTGCAAAGATGCAAACGAAAAGGTATTCGCATTATAATCTCGATTTGAAGAGATATATTAATTCTTGAAATATAATCATAACTATTTTTAAATATATTAGGAAGATTTCATGGTTCGTTGTTGTTTAGCTTATCAATTAAGAAGAAATAAAGATTATTCTCTACCTCGAGTATTTGAGGTAATTATGCTCGTAATTAAATTTATATCATAGAATTAAAAGAAAACAATTAATTGAAAACATTCATCTTTCAGACATGTTTGAAGAGAGAGTCAAATCTCTCGAATTTGCAACAGCCGAAAATGACATCTCGATCTGTGATGCAACAACAGGGATACTTATCTCAACCGTTGGCTCAACAATTGGGTTTCCTCTCTCCGTCATCAATTCAACAGCAAGGATTCATCCTTCAATCGCCGATACAATAGGGAACTGTGTTCCAATAACCCGTGCAATTCGATGAAGATGCTGGTAATTACTTAACTTGATTAAATTTGATGATGAAATATATCTTTAAAATTTTTAATTTCATTTATTTTTTTCAGATATTCCTAATATATATAAAGAAAATCTGAAGTTTAATTTATTTATTACCAATATTTATATGTATATAAAATCTACCGAATTTTTTAAATTAAAATTTTTAATCTTTAATTATGCAATCCGGTATGTTCATAAAATATATTTTTACTTAGATCCAACTTATTAACTATTATGTACTAGAAATATGTGAATAAATTTTATTTCGATAGTATGAAAATTAATTGCATTCTAATATTATTTTGAAATTAAAAACTATTATTAAATCTTTAGCGAATGCTATAATGATTTTCAAGGAAAGAGTGAGAGAAATTCCCTATAATATCATAATTATCTGCTTTAAGTAATTTAGAATTCGTTCCAAAATTTAATAATTTTACCAAACATGTCATAGAGTTATTGAATACTAAAACGTCTCCATTAAATCACCGATTTGCGAACTGAACAAAACTAGATAACAGAAATCTCGAAAGTCCATTCAGCAAACTGGAAATAATTTTTTTTAATACTTTCATACCGATAAAAACTCTGAAAATAGCTATCGAAAATTAAGGATTAATCGTGGAAAAAATCTGTTTAAAAAATTTAATCAAAAAACATGACGTAAGCAGTAAGCTGTTGATATGATATCGACTAACAAAGGGTGAGTTCCAAATCTCAACAGTAAGTCATCAGTGACTCTTTTGACGTCAGAAATAACTCAACACTAGTATGTTTCTGGAACGACTCGCTGAGTGTTGAGATAAGATGGCGGCTAACATGGTAATGAAAAAGACAATGATGAATGTTATAACTTCATTAACGTCATTAGAAAGCACTAAAATTTATTCGCCAGTAAACAACAATGCTGATAATGATTTATAACACTCTCTAACTTTTAAAATCTCATCATCTAGTAGGAACTACTTTTTCCGCGACGTTGGATAAACGGTGTAAACCGGTGTCAACACTCTCACCATTTCTAGATTTCAATGACTGTGTTTAGCATTTGATGAGCTCAACACTGATTGGCTTGTTGAGTTTTGGAACGGTTTGCAGAGATTTTTTGCTCATCAGTGATTAGTTTGTTGAGGTTTAGAGCGCACCGTTTCTATTACTAATTTAGTCACCAGGTCCGGCTGAGCAGATCTACATACGATCAACGACCGAGCAGAACGCCTGCTCAGGGCGCCGATATTTAAGGGGCGTCAGAAAATAATGAATGTTAAAACTTTTTTAGCATCATTAAAAAGACTAAAATTTATTTGTCAATAAACAACGATGATGATAATGATTTGTTACAATCTCTAACTTTTAAAATCTTATCATCTAGTAGGAACTACTTTTTCCGCAACGTTGGATAAACGGTGTCAACCGATGTCAGCACTCATCATCTTTTCTAAGCGATTACTGTGATGACCGTTTGATGAACTCAACACTGATTGCCTTGTTGCGTTTTGAAACGGTTTGCTGAGATTTTTTACTCATCACTGATTAGTCTGTGAGGTTTGGAGCGCACTCAAATATAACACAAACATTGTTTGTGTTATATTAGAGACACTAATTAATTAAATCATTAAAAAGTTTGCATTTTAAGTAAATATTGTTTTAGTCATCTTTTTAAGTATTTTTAATTGGTAAAAATGAATATTATTTAAAGTTAATGAATAAAATAAACCTAATAACAACAATAGTTGAAAAATTAAAAATATCGTGCCATCTATCGACAAAAAAAATCCATTTTTAAATTTTCAAATTTTGAATTTTTTTCTTTTGATGCAACCTCTATGCCAAATATGAAGTTTATATACCCAGCAGTTAAGGCTAGAAATTTGGATGCGTTCCAAACCTCAGCAGCAAATCATCAATGATTAGTATCTTTTGACGTCAGAAATAACTTAATATCAGTTTGTTTCTGGAACGACTTGCTGAGTGTGGAAATAAGACGGCAGCTAACATGGTGATGAAGAAGAAAATAATGAATGTTAAAACTTTTTTAGCATCATTAAAAAGACTAAAATTTATTTGTCAATAAACAACGATGATGATAATGATTTGTTACAATCTCTAACTTTTAAAATCTTATCATCTAGTAGGAACTACTTTTTCCGCGACGTTGGATAAACGGTGTAAACCGGTGTCAACACTCTCACCATTTCTAGATACGATTACTGTGTTTAGCATTTGATGAGCTCAACACTGATTGGCTTGTTGAGTTTTGGAACGGTTTGCAGAGATTTTTTTCTCATCAGTGATTAGTTTGTTGAGGTTTAGTGCGCACCCTTTCTATTACTAATTTAGTCACCAGGTCCGGCTGAGCAGATCAACATACGATCAACGACCGAGCAGAACGCCTGCTCAGGGCGCCGATATTTAAGGGGCGTCAAAGGGCGCTAGCGCATTTTATGTTCTGTTGTTATTATTATTGTAGTAAGGCACAATTATTTTTAACACAATTTAAATGGATTTTGATGGTGAACGAACTGGGCAGATCATTATCAAAATTGATGACTTGAAGCGCTAAAAGCTCTAGAACCGCTACTGATGTGAGAGAGAGAATATTATTTTAAATAACATAAGACTAATATGTAAAATTTATTCATGGTGATCTTCCTTTTGATTGTATTTATTATTCTGTACCTCAATTTACTACTAGAAATTGTACGCTATTACATATTCTTAAATTTGGAACTAATAAATTTAAAAATTCTTTTTTCATTAGAGCAGTTAATAACTATAATAACTTTATTGATTCTTATTAATTATTTTAGTCTTATTTTTGTATTTATAGTTGTATTGTTTTGTTTGGGATAGCTCTTGATATAATTAGAGAGATGGAAAATAAATTAAAAAAAATAAATATTTGTTATGTTTTCTAAATTCTTATACTTAATTGCCTAATTTATTTATTATTAATATCTACCTATATTTTAAAATAACCAAGGTGTTCTGTAAAATTTCAGGATTTGTGAAGTGTCCCCTTCACAGAAAAAGTTTCCGAAATGCTGGTGTAGATCATGTTGGATCGATAATTTTAATTCATTAAGGCATTAAGTTTATAATTTTAAATAATACTTTATTATGGTTTAAGTGTTTTAAATCAATGAAATAAATAATTGAAGGTTAATAATAAAAAGTAAACATAAAAATAATAAAAAAAATTTTTTTAAATACAAATCCAAACGTTAAAGCATATCACATCATCTATCGACAACAATATCATTTTTTTAATTTAAAAAATTTTTTTTAAGTTGTTAAAGCAAAAAATTTTGGGATTTCGGATTTTTATTTTTGGATATGACCTAAATACTATCTAAATGTCAAAATTAAAATTTATATACTTTGTGGTTATTTGAGTGAATAATAAAAATTTCCTAAGTAGGAGAGTTTATGCCGTTTTACGGGGAACAATAGATCGCAGGAAACCGAAATTAAAAAATTTAGGTAAGGCATTATCAGGCCTTGAATTTGTTACATAAATTATATCTGAATGTCGCATGGCTGCAGAGATAATCGCGGAGAAACGGGAAAATCGAAAATCGCCACCATCGTATACTCGATATTAGACCGCCTGTAGATTTCTACGCAAGAATAAGTGGGGCATAATACATACCAAATTCAAGGAAATTAATGAACGAATAAAACGGTGCATATATTATTTCTGAATTCCTAATAAGTGACGAGAAAATCCAGAAAAACTGATCGTCATTTTTTCGGTTTTTCTCTTTTTTACGAAAAACAATAGATCTAAGAAAACCAAAATTAGGAAATTTAGATTAGCCGTTAAGAGGTCTTGAATTTGCTATATAAATTATATCTGTATCTCGCATGATTTTTTATTTTTTTTGCATATTTTATGCCACCTTTCCAATCAGGGAGATTACTAAGGAGGCAGGGCCAGACATAAATTATATCTGTATATCGCATGATTTTTTTTTTTTGCATATTTTATGCCACCTTTCCAATCAGGGAGATTACTAAGGAGGCAGGGCCAGTTCCAACTACGGACTGCACCTACATCCGTGAAGGGGGCCAGATGGTGAAGGACGGGGATCACCGGACCGGGCCCAGAACCCCGAAAAATCTGGACCAGACTCGGGACGCAAACCCGGTTTTTCCAGCGTGACACGCTAATGCGTTACCATTCGGCCATCCGGCCGCCTATGTCGCATGGTTGCAGAGATAACCTCGGAGAAATGGGAAATTCGAAAATCCTCACCATCGTATATTTGATATTACGCCACGTATAGATTTGTACGTAAGAATAAGTGGGTCATAATGCATACCAAATTCAAGGAAATTAATCGACGAATATAATGTGCATAAATTATTTCCCTATTCCTAATAGGTGACGAGAAAATCGCGAAAAACCAGAAAAATGGCCGTTATTTTTTTCGATTTATCCCATTTTTTCAGAAAGCAATAGACCCGAGGAACCCGAAATTAAGATTGCATGTTAAATGCACTCATAGACATCAGGTTGAAGTTAGGTTAGGTTAGTCTGATTAATCCACCATATAATGGATATTCTGTATCTGGCGGTGGCCACTTAGAGATGATCCTTCAACCTGATACAACCTGTGATGGCGGTGGCCATCACAGTTATATCAGGTTGAAGGAACGTGATCTATATAAAAGAGCAGATCACCGAATAACATAGTATAGAAAGGTAGCTCGCATAGTAAAAAAGTTTGAACACCACTGTTATAGGGAATTTCTCTCCGTTTTCCATTGAAAATCATTATAATATTCGATAAAACATTTAATATTAGTTTTTAATTTCAAAATAATATCAGAATGCAATTAATTTTCACACTATCAAAATAAAATTTATTTATATAAAGGGTGTCCAATCGCGTACGCCGGATTTAATTTTAAAATGAAACACAGTAAATTATTAATTAATTCAGCAATTTTTATCGATTGATAAAATAGACATGTTGAGATTAATTATGGAATATGATATCGGCCAAAAGGCGCCGAGGCTTTCTAAATCAATAAAAATTGCCCAATTAAATATTAATTTACTGAGTTTCATTTTAAAAATAAATCCGGCGTACTCGATGAAACACCCTATATTTCTAGAACATTAGAGTTAAATTATTTGGATCTATGTAAAATAATTTTTTTATGAACATACGGATTGTATAATTCAAATCGAAAATTTTAATTTAAAAAATTTCGGTATTTTAAAGATTTTACATAAATTCATATAAATATTGGCAATAAATAAATAAAACTTCACGTTTCCTTAATATATATTAGGAATATCTGAAAAAAATAAATGAAATTAAAAATTTATAAAGATACAGTACATTTCATCATCATTTAGAATTATCAAATTTAATCAAGTTAAATAATTATCATCACTTTTATCGAATTGCATGGGTGATTACAGATCCCTATTGTATCGGCGATTGAAGGATGAATCCTTGCTGTTGAGTTGATGATTGAGAGAGGAAACTCAATTGTTAAGCCAACGGTTGAGATAAGTATCTCTGCTGTTGCATCACAGATCGAGATGTCATTTTCGGCTGTTGCAAATTCGAGAGATTTGCATGCTGTTGAGTTGATGATTGAGAGAGGAAACTCAATTGTTGAGCCAACGGTTGAGATAAGTATCCCTGCTGTTGCATCACAGATCGAGATGTCATTTTCGGCTGTTGCAAATTCGAGAGATTTGAAAAGTATTAAATCAGTTTGTAAAAGGTTTAAATAAATTTGCGAATGCTATAGTTAAGGACATATTAATACAATATTTATTTTAGCTCGATTAGCCCATAGAAACGCTTCTGCTTTCCACACAGAGAAATTAAAATTAAAATAGAATCCCATCCTTGGGGGAAATTTATATAAAGGCTCTGGCCCAGCTCATCTATCCCTATCTTCTACAGTACCGTTTTTTTTTTGTCAGCAGATGACACCACTTTCCATTCTGGAAGAACACTAAGTGGCGGGGCGTAACAAGTCCTTCCACAGACTGCCCACTCCTGCAGAGTGATCAGCCGGATTGTGGAGAACGGGGATTGACGTGTTGACATACTTTCGAAAAATTCCTAAAATATGTCGAAAATTGTTAAATTCCTTTTTGCTACTGTGCCAATTAAGAGAAAAGTTGTCCCAATTAAGCGTTAAAATTATGTATTAGTTTAGTCGGACTCGGACTCCATGATAAATATTTTCAAGGGGTGGGACCCGAGACTGGAACCCGGGTCCTCCAGAGTGGAAAACCGAAGCGTTTCCACGCGGCCAATCCGGCCGACTTACAGTAGCGTTTATCAACCTTTTCTGCCATGCAACCAAACATTTGTTTGTAATAGTATTACGACCAAAATATTTATAATATATACTTTTTAGAGACCTTTGAGCTATCATTCTGTGACACATTAAAATTTAACATGATCTATAAATTGAGAAATGCTGCTTTAATTTCGTCATACTCTTCCATGAATATGGACGGCCTTTGGCGGCATCTAAATTGGTCCAGATATTTATTAATCCTTAATGATTGCAAATTAGAGTTATAAAAATAAAATATATCTATTTCTTTGAAAAGTTTCACACAATTTAATAGTAAGTTAGTTTTTAATTTTGTGTCGAATATTTCAGAGTCCTCGACTAGCTAGCAGGAAATTCAAGAATGTTGAACAGGAGTGTCCGAACCCCTGAAGTTGTGGCTGCCGGAATTTGCATATTTTAGTAAATAGTAGAATTTATACAAATACAGTATTCAAAGATTGTGACTTACCATATTGATAAAGTCAGGTTAGGTTAGGTTAGTTTTATTACGCCGCCATATCCTCATGGGATATTTTTTATAAAAGATTGTGACTTACCATATTGATGAAGTCAGCCGGATATCGCATGGAAGCGTGCTATTCATCCATCCTGGAGGATCCCACAATCTCCACAGATGAAGTCATCCGGATATCGCATGGAAGCGTGCTATTCATCCATCCTGGAGGATCCCACAATCTCCACAGTTTTTTCAGCGGAAGATTCGGAGTCTTGCTCGTTGAACTCCATTCATCATCTGATGACTGACTCTACCAGAGTATGAATGACCCGCTGGATAGCGGTGGATACTAGCGGCAGGGATTTCCAACCACACAGAAAAAAAAATCAAGTCGGATGACCAAAACGGAAGATTGCTATGCTTCCATTCTGAAGGATCCGGGTATAATTACCGAGTCTCACAATCTCCACATTTTTTCAGAATGGTTTGGGTCCTGATCACTGAATCCCATCCTTCAACTGAAAACTAACCTCACCAAGATGTGGGCTGCACGTGGTGGAATATTGGTACGCTCCGCCGCTTGATATCCATCAGGTAGAAATAAGGAAAACTTAACAGGTTAAAAATAATGGAACATAACTTATAACTACAATATTTTTCATTTACGTAATGTTAATGCTATCCTCAGACCACTCGAGTAGAAGTAATTTTTTTCTTTTTGTTTTACGCCACTGTCCAACTGGTGTTACTTGCTTGGTGGGCATTCCAATGACCACCACCGGCTGTCCATACTCATGACGGAATCGGTCATGAGGTGAAGGACAGAATTCAATTGGCAGATAGTAAAATCAATACTTTACCACGCGGTGATTCAGTGATTAAAGGTGTATTGCTAGCGAGTGTTGTATATCATAAAAATAAAATGCTTATATATGGTATTCCGTTTTTTGATAAATTAAATTAATAATTATTAAAATAATAAAAAAAGAAAAATTATGTTAAATATCCTAGAATTAAAAATTCTACTTGAAAATATAATCGACGAAAAGTTTCTAACAATACGAATAGCAAGAGTTTGCATAACAATCTTTAAATAATACGTTGATATAATAATAGAGTGAAATCAACAATTTGTCGAGAACAGCCGATTTTGATTCGGTCGCGAAAGGGTCCAGTTTTATCCATAATGCCGATTACTGCCAAGTTATTATGGGGTTTCTGGATAAACAAAAAATCCACAAAGAAGGGTGAGGCAATTGCATAACAATCTTTAAATAATACGTTGATATAATAATAGAGTGAAATCAACAATTTGTCGAGAACAGATTCGACTAAAGATTTCAACTGAAAATAAGTTAGAAGTGATAAAAATATGCATCTGCAAGAAGGATCTTCCAGATGAAGAAAGAATTAAGATCAGGTTTTCGACATATTCAAGAATTTAATAAGCAGCAGCATTCAACTGCGACCAGGACGGTTCCGGCTGAAAATAAGCTAGATGTGTGCCTGGCTCATAATAAGGATCCTCTCACATGATAAAATCGATTGTGAGACCGATTTTCTCTCGCACTCTCGGTTCGCCTTGAGGTGGAGAAGAGCCTCCGTGTCGAAACTTGTTTGAAGTCTGTGGACCTGGTAAATGCCAGATGCTGCTGATTGCGTGGGAGGCAGAGGGATTAATAAGCCGATTTTGATTCGGTCGCGGAAGGGTCCAGTTTTACCCATAATGGTGATTACTGCCTAGCTATTATGGGGTTTCTGGATAAACAAAAAATCCACAAAGAAGGGTGAGACCTTGACGAGGTTTTGTGGCTTAAAGTGAAAAATCATCACAAATTTCACTAACTAACTTCACCCGGCAAAAAATTTTATGTACAAATACTACTCCAACATATTAATAAATCCTATGTTTAAAAGAAAAAAAATGATTATTCCTTAGCAAAAATTATCAAACATTTTTTTCCAAAAGTCTTTAAGACTTCGCAATACTTTTAAACGAGAATTTAAATTATAAAATCAACAAATGCATTAAAAATTATTGTAAATTATTAAAATAATTTGTAATAAAAAGTAAATTTAATACATATACTATGGAATGTAGAATGTGTTAATGCAATAACAAATATTAGAATCAAAATATCTTTATTGTATGAATAGCACACATCAAGATTCGATCAATTTCCGATCGAAAGTGTAATCAGAATTGTATTAAATATAAATGGTCTCAGAAGAGAAATGATTATATAAACAAGGAGGACATTTATAATAGTGCGCCAGTTGGAAAATTTAACAAGAGAAAGCAATATACTATATTTTAAAAAGATTTCACCTAAAAGCTTTTCAAATAACTAGAATGTTTTTCATATGTGACAAATATTTTCAAATAGTGAATATATAAATTTTTTTAAATTTCAAACTTAATAGTTTCGTATTAAACTATATGAAAACTTCAAACTTGGATATAATATACTTTGGATAAAAGTTAAAGATCTAAAATTTTAATGTCGTACTATATTTTTGTTCTTCAGATATGGCCAACTTTATTCGAAATAAATATAATTACATTAGATAACTCTTGTAAAATAAATCTAAAATCCATTCAAATGATTGTATTATCATCATATCGACTTTTTAATGTTTGAATGGCAATTCATTATTGATTCGAATGGTTGGCATCTTCAAAAGAGTTTTCATACTCACAAAATTATTTTCGAAATACATATATAACTTGCATAATATGATTTTATTGCCTAAAATTTGCATGCTCTGCGATAATTTTTTTTCAAATGTGATGTGGATGGAGAAATGAACAAAATAATAGCTAAAACGATTTTTTTTGTATAATAATGGTTTAATAATTATTCAAACAAATCAAATCTTAGTCATATTAAAGAGAATCATTATAATATAAGAAATGAAGTATCATTAATTAAAAATGAAATAACTGTTTGTATCATTTAATTACAAATTAAATGATTTAGAAACGTTAATAGGCTACTTATTAAATTCACTAATATAAAAATACTGTCTATCTTGCAGCAAATATTTCATTGTCAATATTCCTAAAAACAGATCCAAGATTAAACTATGGCGAACAAAGCACTTGACTCGTTTAAAAAATATGGAAAAACACAAAAAAATTACAGAGGGATATAGTATTTATTTGCTACTAGGGTCATAATTTTTTTCTTTTGCCTAAAGTGACAAAATAGCTAATCGTGATTCTGATATGTTTGCTTCTTAGTATAATACTGTAGTATGGATTTTGGCAATTACAGGAAAACAAACTATTCCTTTTTTACTACACAATACATGCAATACATATTTTTGTAATGATTCTAATATTATACTCAAAGTGATTCAAAGGCGCAAATTTATGTAGTTTTCTTAAATGAAACACTTCTGCCATTAATATCTTCTTTCAATTGACAAAAATTGAATTTATATGCATTTCGCTGATTATGGAAAAGGCAATAAAATTATCATTTCGAATGTATTCAACTGCTATTTTGGCATCTTTTTTTTAGATCTTTTTAAAAGTTTTCCCGTTATTTGAGGGCTTTTTTTAGCGATCGCAACTATGGAATTTCGCTGAATAATTACTCTGTTCCCAATAGTTCTTCAGAGTATTTTTAGCAACATTGTTACAATAATTTTAAAAAATAAAATAATCAATTATGCAGTATGTATTATTGAAAATTAATATACTTGGCAATTGCTGGGGTAATTCATCCCTAAATTTGATCCTAATTGAATAATCATCAACAAGAAGATGAAAAATCATATATACTCAAATGATATTACTTTTACTTGTACTATGTAAATAAATAAGTGTCAGAAGATTAATTATTGAGTAATAATTTTAATTTAGGAAACAATACTACGAAAAATATTGTATTTGGCAAGATAATAATCAGAATATCTGCTTTGCATATCTAAAACATCTAAAGAAAAATTAATTCGCTCGAAGAATTTATATTTGGAACATATATAAAATATTAAATCATTTTTAGCCATTAAGATAGTCCAGAAATTAAAAAAACTAAATGGATTTCAGGTGAGACTTATATGAAAAAAATCTATTATATTAATTTTAGGTTGCGAATTTTCTTTATTGATACATAGAAAATTAATTTAGAATTTTTTTTTAATATTTCAGCCCGGCAGATATAATCCTTCATAATGATTCGAGTGGACAAAAAGGATCCTTTACCATTCGTAATAACTTATCTTCTGCTATTGCATTCAAGGTTTTGTAATAAAAATTTAATAATTTTATTTATTTTTATTTTTGTTATTAATGTATAAAGTTTCAATCAAAATTAGATCCAGTGTAGTGATCCGGCTTTCAAAATCAAACCTCAAACAGGAATTCTAAGACGGAAAGGATCCACTGCAAACATAAATGTGATGTTATCGACAGGTAAAAATTTTGTGGTTTGCATCACTTCGATTTTCATCTTCTTCGGTTAAATATCTTAATTAATAGTATATTACAGGCCGCAAAAGTTCAAAAAATGTTCAGTTTTTTGCATTGACAACTATTACGGATAATGTGCATCTGAACGAACAAGAAATAAATGAATTATTTGAAAATTCATCCGAAAGTTTAGATCAATAGTAAGAAAACATTTTTAAAGTATTTATGAAAGCTATTATAAACTTAAAACCAGAATTTAAATTAATATACGGGAACATTTTTTATTAATTAAAAGAATTTTTCTTCCTTTTCGATTTTATATCTATCATAAAATTTTTCTAAACTATATTACTCTGTATTAAAAGAAATTAAAATATTTTAATGCGAACATATTTTAAAGATAATCACTAATATTTGAATTATAGTAACAGCAATTTTGATAAAAGAAATAGTTTTATTAATTCATAAAAATGCGAAATTCGAATTATTATTATTGAATTTAGCAATTTAATTAATTTATTTATAAAAATTATTACTACATGTTAAATTAAATATTATATATTAAATTATAAATTTTATATATTTATTTAGGGATGGTGGTTTTCTATTATATATTTCCATGCATTACTAACTTCTTCTGCCCTTTTTATATTAATTACGATATTTTCTTTACATGCTTTTAGTATTTCTATTTTTTCTTTCATCTCTAGGTCTTTTTTGTTTCTAACATTTTTAATGACTTTTGCTTCAATCCAGTTCACGTTCAAGTCTGTTTGGTATACCCTTTGTGCTAAAGCTGTGTTTAGTTTTCCTTT
>AYEL01083924.1:0-10992 GCA_000484575.1 Olivierus martensii
TTATTATTATTGTTACTATTGTTACTATTGTTTATTTTCTTTAATTTGTTGTTCATTTTGATTAATTTTACAGATAGTTCTCAATTTACGGATTCCTGAAGTAGGAGTTTTTTCTCAAATATGAATAACCAAAATAATCAAAAATATGAATATTAATTGCAATAAATAAAATACTAAATGTTCATTTAAAGGTATTTCAAACCATTTATGCAGATATACAATACAATACAATTGGGTCTGTATAAAAAAAAACTCCATTGTCTGCTATAAAACTGGAAAAATCAAAACAGTGACTGAGAAGAAGTTATCATGCCCTCTTGTTTTATTGGCATTTTATATAAGTAACTTCCTTCCCAGATTCTGTCTAAGGCAAATAGTTCATTTGTATTAAAGCTCATCTAATTATCTTTCAATAATTATAAAGAATAAAAATTCTTTAACATTTAGGGCCTATATGATATAAATAATTTCTTTGATTTTGAAGGCTATATTTTCATTTCTTTAGATAAATAAATCATTTTATAATCATAAAATATTGATTTTGTTGATCTACTTAATTTAGCTGTGATCAAATTGCATTGCTCAGAATGGAATCCCCGATTTTAACATTATGTCTAAGAGAAATTGAGACTTGGTTTATGGGTTCTTACTTTACAAGCCCAATCCAAGAACAAATTAATTCATAAAATTGAGAATTATCTGTATATATATATATATTTTAGCCAATCATAAAAATACACATAAATGCTATTTATTATATTAAAACTGTAATAACTAATACAAAAAAGTATTTTTATCTTCAACAGAATATTAATTGAATTGTCTAGTACTGCCTGGGTAATATTTAAACATAATTACAGCAAGTTTCCTATTTATGCAATTTCAAGTTCTGTAATTTTAGATACATAAATGTATAAATTCTTTTATTGTAATGAATTTCTATAAAACAATAATTCATTAAGTAATTTATTTTTTGCAAAAATATCACTTTTGACATTAAATATCTTTATATCTAAGCTCATAATATGTTCATTAATTTTATATAGCCATTCCACTTATTAATGTGTATGTTCATATACAAGACACACATGCTCCTCTAATTAAAAACATAATTCATACATAAGTTTTGTTCCTAACTCAGATATTGTTGTCATTTGGTTTATATTGGTAGTTTTTGGGCCAAATATATTGGTGTTTTGTAATATATTTCACAATTGTACCAATTAGTTTCATATTTCACAGATTTGAACAAGAAGTTCTGATTATAAAATGAGAGTTTTTGAGTAATCACCACCATTGTGAAATATTGCTGTAATAGGAAAATTAACTGTGTAATTTTACATAATATTGGTTGATAGATCATTCTGCGATCATATTGTTTAAAATTATCAAAGAATTCTTGAAATTTTGTGAAATTTGAAAATGAAATTGTACATTTGTAAATATGAATGTCTGTAACTAGCAGATCATGTATATATTAAATTTAGACATTGTTGGACTTACAGTTTTCAATTTACAGAAATTTTTTAGAATGAATTAACCAATAAGAAGAAACCTAACTGTAATTTATTGCATATAAATTGTATTGATTTTTAATAAGCAGAAAATAAAAAAATTGTTTAAATCATATATAACCTTAATAGCTATAGAAATAAAATAGGAAAACTACCAGTATATATAATCCCTATATTTTAATGCTAGATGCCATTTTATAAAGACAAGCAAGTTTTTCAAATTACTGATTTAATTAATCAAATTAAAATGGGATCAAACTTAAAATCTTTCTAGAAGAATGCAGAATCCAGTGGCACATAATTGTCAAA
This sequence comes from Olivierus martensii, assembly GCA_000484575.1. NCBI lineage: Eukaryota > Metazoa > Arthropoda > Arachnida > Scorpiones > Buthidae > Olivierus > Olivierus martensii. The sequence continues at coordinate 1,824 of AYEL01083924.1, forward strand.
ATTTGTTCATCTCTATTTAAGTTTATAAGGAAATATTAAGGCAGAAAGAATGACAGACATTTTATATATATATATATATCATCATCATCATCATAATCAACTGTTATCAATCCACTACAGGATGAAGGTCTCTCCAAGCAATTTCCAGTTCTTCCTGTGGTACTTGATGTAAAATTAACAATCTCATCTCTCCATCTGTAATGTGGTCTCTTTCTTTGTTGTTTTTTATCCCTTGGTATCCAGTGAAGTACTTTAATTGTCCAGTTATTATCATTTATTCTTATTATATATCCAGCCCATATCCACTTCTGCTTTTTTATCTTTTGGATTACATCTATAACCTTTGTTTGACTCCTTACCCAAGAATTAAGTTTTCTCTCTCTTCTAGTTACTCCTAGCATACATCTTTCCATACTCTTTTGTGTTGTTTGCATCTTTTGAATAGCTCTTTTCATTAATGTCCAAGTTTCTGATCCATAAGTTAAAACTGGCAGAATACATTGATCAAAAATTTTTCTTATCAAGCAAAGTGGTATTTTTCCTTTTAAAATTAAGTTGTTTCTACTAAAGGCACTCCAAGCCAATTTAATTCTCCTGTTTATTTCTGGCATAAGGTCTCCATATAGAGTAAGCAGTTATCCAAGGTAAATATAGCTACTAACTTCTTCTAAAACTATGCTATCTAGTTTTATCTTCTGTTGATCAACAAAATTATTGTACATGACCTTAGGTTTACTTATGTTTATTCTAAGTCCTACTTTCTTGCTTTCTGTGGCCAAGCTTTGTATCATATTTTTAGTTCACTTGGGTTCGAAGCTAACAAGACTACGTTGTCAGCAAATTGTAGATGACTTAAATATTCTCCGTCTATTTTGAGACCAGTTTCATCCCAATCCATTTTTTTGATTACCACTTCAAGGACTTCAGAAAACGCTTTGGTGAAATAGCATCTCCCTGTCTAACATCTTTTCCTATTTTAATTTTTTCACTATATTTATACAATCTAATTCTTGCTGATGCTTGACTGTAAATTTTGCTAAAAATATCAATATATCCTGAATCAGTATCAGTATTAGCCAAAGCATTTAGTACAGCTGATATCTTAACAATCAAAGACTTTTTTCATAATTGATGAATGCTAAACAAAATGGAATTTCATACTCATTTGTTCTTTCCACAACTCGCAATACAAAAATGTGATCTATGTTACTATATCCTGTGCTGAATCCTGCCTGTTCTCTTAGCTGTGCTTCATCTGGTGATCTTTTTAATCTATCTGCCATGATGCAAGTAAAAACTTTATACAGTACAGATAAAGACTGATAGGCCTGTAATTAGAGGTATTCTCTCTTTTCACCTTTCTTGTGCAAAAATCCTATTCTTTCAGGATCCTAGAAGAGGAAGAGTTGCAGAAACATTAGTGATCTTTGAAAAACGAAAAACCGATACTAAATCGGTCAATAAATTTGGCCCCTTCAAATATTAATAATGCATGGAAATGGTGCATGAGAAGGAGCTAACATTTCCTGAACTGATATATTTAATATGATATAAAAACTCTTTATGTTTGTTATTTAATTCATACAATCTTTTATATGTATATATAATTTTAACTGTTATTTTTGTGTTATTTTATTTATTTAGCCTGTGTATTTTATTTTATGTTACATTTAATTAGTGCAGATGTACTTAAAAATGTTTATTTAAAATTAGGTTACTATGGTAACCTGGTTCTTTAAAATATTTGAATGAAGATTCTAAGCATTGTATAGAACAAACTTTGTTTTTTTAATATTTGTTGTGGTTGATGAGGATTTATTAAATTGAAAGCACTTCTAAGTCTACTATTTTTTATTTTACTTGTAGTATTATGAATTTATTTCCTGCCATAATGCTGTTAGTTATAGTTTTTAAGCTATTTTGGCAGTGTAATAGTACAGTTCTACTTAATTAAATATTTTTTGCTTGTTAGAATATAATCAACTTCAGCTGTTCTACCACTTGGGTTACACCAAGTCCACTTTCTTTTTGGATTTTTCTTAAAGGAGTTCATAATAAATAGATTCTCACTTTCTGCAAATTTAACTAATGTTTGTCCATGTTCAGTTTTAATTCCTTCTTCAAATTTACCAACAGCTGATTCACCTTGTAATTGACTGCCAACTCTTGCATTGAAATCTGTCATTATAACAGTAAACTGTTGTTTTCTTCCTCTAATTTTCTCTATTTTCTCATAAAATTCCTCAACTGTATGGCTTGTAGTAGGGACATAAACTTGAATAATTTGAACTTCATATCTTTTAGATATTTTTAAAACCAGCCTAGAGACTCTATCTGAACTATTGTTAAACTCTACAATGTTGTCCTTTATTCTTTTGTTTATCAAATATCCCCTTCTACTGCATCTTCCATCATCTGTATCTTTATAATACAAAAGGTTTCCACTTTTTAATTCTAATAATTCTTCATTTTTACATTGAACTTCACTTATACCTAAAATATCCCATTTAATGTGTTTTAGTTCTTCAATTTCTAGAAGTTTTCCTTTGGTGCTGAGAGTTCTGCAGTTGTAAGCAGGACTGGGGAGCTGGAGCTGGAGTCGGAGCCTGGAGCCATGGAGCCAGGAAGTTTTGGAGGAGCCAGAGTTGGAGCCAGAGCTAAGCTGATCATATTCAGTGGAGCCGGATCCAAAGCCAGGGCAATTAAAATTTCTGCTGGTTCCATCTCCTAACCATCTACCATATATACTCGAATATAAGCCGATTCCCCAACTTTAGAGTTTGAAAATTGGTAAAAATTGCATAATCTGTGTATAAGCCTACCCCAACTTTAGCACTTAAAATTCAATAAAAATTTGAAATCTATAAATTATGTGATCTTTGATTTTTAGTTATCGATATATTAATGCCATTTGCCAAAATAAATATTTTATTGAAACTTTAAATATATACATATAAAATAAATTATTATAATACAAACATCAATATATCAATTTAAAAGGGAAATGATGTTGTGATAGTATGGTAAGTGATGTTTCATGGTAGTGGTCATACCATAAAAACTTTTATAGTGATGGAGCCAGAGCTAAAGCCTAAGTTTTAAAACAATGACTCTGGAGCTGGAGCCACAGCTTGAATATACTTTGGCACTGGAGCCAGTGCCAGAGCCTAATCTATTTCAAACCTATTTCAAGTCAGTTCCCCAGCCCTGGTTGTAAATTGCTAAGTAAAATTCATGGCAGCTGAACCAGTGATTTTTTTGCACCCTTTGCCTTCATGTACGCATTCCAACTGCTGGGGACTGAAGATCTTAGATTTGTTGAACTGTTCATTATGCTTGAAGGTTTTAGCCAAAACATACCACGCTGGCCAATGCAGGTTGATGTGAGTCCATCGTGTCCGATCCTCATGTTAAAAAAACATTGAGTACTAACAGGAACAGGAAAACAAAGATTTAGATGGCTGTACACTAGGTTTAGCCATTGAAATAGTCAATAAATTTTTAGGTTTTAAAATATGGTCCCATAACGAGTGAAGCCCCAGTTTGTGCCTAATGCACCTTATGATAAATGCTGCTCTGGGCTTTTATTATAATTTTGATTATTTTACTTTAAAAGTAAGCTACAGGAAAACTCAGTGCTTGAATAATATTTGAAAATTAATTTAATTTTTCCTTTTTTGCTTTTATTCATTTCTTTTTTTTTAAAAATAAAGAAAATATTCATGGGGTGTGTTCTTTAAGTAAATGTTTTAATTATGATAAAATCTAAAATAAAGTATAATAGTGTTGTTCAAATTTTTAGATCTCATGGTAGAAATATTTAATAATGGTATGTACTGTATTATATATTATACCATTAATTTAATGTAAAAATATTTAAGTATAATCTTAAAGGAAAAAAAATTTATCATTATTTTTTATTGCTTTAATTTTTTAGCAATTTCTTCTGCTTGGTAGATCTGCAATAATTTTTACCAAATTTTCATGTTGTTTAATCTGATATGTTATAAAATATTTATTTGAATAGTATAAAACATCTTTTATACCACTGCACAATTTGGATATCAGTCTGGGATGATTAACATTCAAATTTTGTATAATAAGATATATCAGATAAGAAATGAATTTATTAATGTACCTGGCTTATTTGTGTAAACCATGATAGGTTCATTTCTTAATCCTCATTTGTGCAAATTCTCACTGTGCTACTCATAAAACTAAATATTGAACTATTATGGTATAGTATGAAAATTTATCAATTAGATTAATGAATTAGCATAAATAAATGCTACTATTGATATTTTTTTGATGCAACAAAAATATGGGATTTTAACCATTTCTATGCTTCTGATGATGCTTTTTAATTTTTAATGCAAGAAATTTAATAATGTTTGTTTATATATATATATAGTATTTGTCAGGAAAAATTAGCATTGTGTTATAGTCTATATATTTAATTTTCCCTAGAGACATATCACAGTCTTTAATCCAATAACAAGAAAGACAAATATCACTTAGTTCTTCCTATTTTAATGATGTGTACTAGCAATTAAGAAGTCTGAACAAAATAGAATGGTAAATCAGTCAGTATGCACAATACAATTAGTAGATATTAATTATCTATTGAAACAAGGATAATTCATAGAATTCAGGGTCATCATGGAAACTGTTTAGGAGAAAATTTTATTAAAAAAATATATAAAATTTTTTAAATTTTATTTTTTAACAAATTAATTTTGATACCAAAAATTCCCTGGTTATAGTTTATATGATTGTCTGTTAGTCTTCACTTTAAGTTGTAATACAGCTTCTTCCATATATGATATTTTCACACATTTACAGTCATTCTATTCTGATCAGACTATTTTTTAAATGTTTAAATATAAGTAAAATAATTATTTTAAAAAATCTGTTAACCAATTAATTTATTTTTACTCAAATGTTTATTTCATTTAATGTTACTTTAAAAATAATTTAATTTTATTGAATAATTTTCATTGTTTTTTTTTATTATGTATTATAAATAAATTGTAGATGAACATTGTAAATACAGTAATCCCTTTGATAATGAATTAGAATTAGGATTTTCCTTGTCCTAAGCTTGAAATACTCTCCATTATAAATCAAAAACAAATAAAACCAAGAAGAAACTTATTGTAGCTCATCCATCATAGATAATACTAATCATAACTACTATCTTCTCATTGGTTGAAAATGAAGGGAAAACACTTAACTTTGTGCTGAAAGAGTTTATTAGGACCTATTTCTTAATTGTTAATTTTTGGAACAATGATCTTTTGCTTGATTAAAAACTGTACATAAATTAAAATCCTATAATATGATGTATTCAGATTATGTATAAATGTGTATACACATACGTACATATATTATATACATACACAGGGCATCCCCTTGAGATAAAAATCAAACCATGAATTTCTTGAATCAAAATAATGAAAGGCTCTTTTAAATATAGGGCCAAAAACACCATATTTAAGGAAACTGTGTGAAATTTTATAGCAGTGCTTTTTCAAAAATGATAAAGAAAATAAGTGTAATTAATAAAGTAAATTCAAAAATTAACATTGTAGTTTAAGATGGAAAAACAAAAAATTGTTGAACTACAATGTCAATTTTTGTTTTTAAATTTACTTTATTAATTAAATGTATTTCCCTTATGATCTTTAATAAAACACTACTATAAAGTTGTATACATATTTCTTTTAAATGTACAGTTGAATCTCTGTAGTCCAATACTTCCAGTAGTCCAACATTCTGCAAACTGTTGTGCTGCTATGTGAAATTTTTATGTCACAACTTGTTGATGTATGAAAAAGAAAAACTGATGTAAACAAATTGTCAGTCACTATTCATTCATTGCTCAGTCTTAGTCTGACTAATTTTTAAGTTCAGTACACTGACTACTGTAAAATAGTGTTTTACTGTATCAGTGTTTGTTATTTATGTTTACATAATGTCACAAATAGGAAAAAGTGAAAAACGAAAATACAAGACATTGACTGTAGTCAAAAAGGCAGAAATAATTAAGAAAAGTTTAGTGATTTGGCTTTGTTTTATAGTATTGGATGAGTCACCATTTATGACGACAAAAAAAATTGGTTAAAATTCAGGGGTTTGTGAAAGATTTTGAACAGTAAGAGCAATGACAGGAAAATCTTAATAAACAGAGCATATTCATTTGTGTAATTCCATTTTTTTTCATTGAACATCCAATAATCCAACAAATTTCTGAAATTGACAAGCCCCAGAACCATGTGTGTTGGATTAGGGAGACTATTATAGTGATTTGGACATATGTTTATAGGAACTTTTTTATGTAAGAACTTCATAGTTTAATTTTTTCTCAACCATTAGGGGACACACTGTATATCTATATATCCTGTAGGTTTATATGCTGAACATTTTTCTTTATTGTACTAACTTTCCTCAGTGTAACCCTATGATCCTAACCTATGTATTCTATGATGCATTTCTTTAGAGACTAGAAAATTGATAATTTTAATAAAGAATAACTATTTGAGAATGATCTCTATATTATTCAATAATAACTTTATAAAGTAAGAATTCATGTATTTCAGTACTTGATTTTCCATTCTCTATTCTAATTATACTTTATGAAGTACTTATCAAGTAATGTAGTAAATCTTTTTTCATAAAAATCAGGTACACTTCCTCATTTTTATAGCTGTCTAATTTTATAAATACTTTCTAGTTACAATTAAATGCTATAAAACAATATACCATATTTTGTATAAAGTTCCTATACATAAAAAATATATATTTATTATGGTATAATAATTTTTAATACAATTAAAACAAATTTTACAAAAAAATGAAAAATAGAATACATGTTTAATACAGCATGATGTTTAATACCATGGGTGAGCTTATTTTGCAGCACAAATCCTCAAATAGGGATGACATTGAAGCTATTGCTAATTTTTTCAATCACTAAACGAGATCAATATTTTGTCTTTAAAACAGCTACAGCAGAAAGTTTCTGGGTACATGAATATATGTATTTATAACTCTTCTGCTGATTCATTTTTTTACCCTACAATTTGAATTTATTTTTTGTTTGTCTCAAAAATGATGTCTTTGTTAATTCTTATGCATACTCCTTGAAATAGACTAGTGCCCCCAGTGAGGCATGCCCAACAGTTTGGAAAACACTGAAATAATGTATATAGTTAAGTTGATCAAATGTACTCCTTTAGGGAGTTTTGTACTCCTTTTTTGTGAACTGTACTCCTTTTATTAGTACTAACAGCTGCACCACATGAAGGTATGGATTGGACACTAGGTTTTGATCTTAGTCGGTTCCTCTAAGGCAGTGGTTCTCAACCACTGTGCTGCGGCACACTAGTGTGCCGCCAAACCTTTGACGAATGAATTGTATGTATGTATCATATATGTTAATAGTGAAACGTGGTTGACTGGGATATCCGTTTTATAGTCCTACCGATTCCTATAAATAGAATATCGTTTGAAAAATGTAACCGTTGAATTTCTGAGACAGCCAAAATTTTCTGTCATTATTCATAATTTAAAAATTAAAGAATAAAAATTAAATTAAAAGTATAGTTTCTCTAAAAAGAAAAAATCCGCAAGTGGCACGTAACTTAAGGGCCACCAATTAATGATCCCGTGTGCAAGTATGTCTGTAATCTGAATGTGATAAGAATAAATACAATAACCTGTTAATAAAAATTCGTTGTTAAATCTAAATTATTTAAAATATTTACGTGTGCCACCAAATTTTAAAATATTAAAATGTGTTCCTCAACAGAAAAGATGTGCCACCAAATTTTAAAATATTAAAATGTGTTCCTCAACAGAAAAAGTGCTGCCAAATTTTAAAATATTAAAATGTGTTCCTCAACAGAAAAAAGGGTAAAAATGACTATGTTAGATAGTTAATGAATGGGACCATTGCCTCATTTTGTTATGCTCTAAGGCCTTAAGGGGAATTAGAAGGTCTTCTCCTAATTAACAACCAGAAACCATTCTGCAGATAAAAACTATTATAATTCATTAAATTACACATGTATTTTATTAAAATTACTATTTATATGCATTTATGTAGGATTCTGGTCTTTTTTTATACATATTGGATATCAGACTATCTGATGTCGTACTGCTTGCATCCTTCTTATACAAATAAATGTACAATAGAATCAGACTTAGTTTGCCAAAAATTTATGATAATTATAATCTAGAGATCAACTTTAATAACTGAAAAAGATGGTAAACTGTTGGGATTTTGGAAGATCTATTTTTGATTAATTAAATAACGTCTTTATATTGTAACATATTATGTTATTATTTCCTTAAGTATATTGTGTAGATGTTTACAGTTCTGTTGATTTCTATTATTATTGTTCTAATTCTAATTGTAAAAATAACAATCTATTGGATGATATAAACAAATTATGCAATAGAATAACTAACTGTTTTGTAGTAGTCAAGCTTGTTGGAACTTCTTTTAAAAACTAACATTTTAAATATTAAATAGAATAATTTCAGTTTCTTGTCAAAAACTGATTTTAATTAAATATTTAAAAGAATTTAATGAAATAATAAATTTGCTTTATCTGCAAAATCTAACAAAACTGACAGAAAATTTTATTATTTTTGAATGACCTTTTTTGATTGGGAGTGAGAATGGAATTATATCTGTCAAACAAATTCAAACAATATCTAAGAGAAAAACAAATAAACAGATCAAAGATAGAAGTCACTGATCCAGAAAAAAATAAATCAGTAAAATTTTATTCTGGCAGTTTTTTCACTATCAATCTGATATAAGAGAAAGTGTCTGCCCTGATGAATAAGGATTGAAATTCAATTTGAAATCTTCTCTTCATTTTGATGATTGGAAAAATTAAAGAAAATAGGAGAAGGAAAAAGCAAGAATTTTTAATAGTTGGTATAAAAATGACAAACTTCCTTAGTATTAAAATAACCTATATTATTATTGTTATATTTCTGAAATTGATTTCAACTTTTTTATACAAAACTTGTGATAAGGGTTTTGTTTTCTGAAAAATACTTTAAAATTAGTTCATTTATTTTACATTTCAACAGAAGAGTAATATTTATGATATTTTATTTGTTTTTTCATTGATTTCATTAAAAAATTGTAATA
>AYEL01083926.1:0-31582 GCA_000484575.1 Olivierus martensii
AGCCTTTCTGTTGTTCTGTGAGAATATTGTTTTCTTTGACGTGTGCGTATATTTTGTTGGTGATACATGAGGTTAAAATTTTGTATAGTGTTGGTAAACAAGTGATTGGTCTGTATTGTGATGGGTTTCCAGTGTTTGTGCTTTTGGTTTTCATGAAAGTGATGCCATGTGTAAGAAAGGAAGGTGTGAAAGTGATGCCATGTGTAAGAAAGTGTTTTGATTTGTGTATGAGATTTGTGAGATGTTTGGCCAGTAAGTCATGAAAACAGATAAAATGTTTGTACCAGAAATTCTGGATGCCATCTACACCAGGAGCTTTCCAGTTGTGAGTGTATCTAATTGTGTTTGTGAGTTCTTCAGTAGTAATGGTGGTTATTATTCTTAATATTTTTAAAAACTTGTTAAGTTTATTTTATTTTTAATGTTTATTTAATTAATGTTTTATTTTAACATTCTAACATTTCTATATTTAAACTTTAAATTTGTTCTATTTTGGCATTCTTGTGTTCGACAATCTCTTTATGTAAAGTATAGCTGATGAGGACTTAATAAAGTCGAAAGCGCTTCTAAAGTTATGTGTATATTTTTTCCACTTTAAATCAGTGCTAGATTGAACAGTATTTTGACTGGATAAATGACTGGAATATCTATTGATAGTCCTATAGCTGGGATTTTGGCAGAATTAATCCTAAGATAAAAGGAGACTATCCCTCCCAATCCTTGTACTAATGATAAGGCTAATAATTAGATAAATTAGATACATTGATGACCTATTTGCATCCTGAAGAATGATGGGAATGAAGATCAACTCCTAGAGCAATTTATTTATTTATTGATTAGATACTAGAACTTACTCTAACATTGGAACAGAAGTCAAAAGAGAATGTACACTTCTTAGTCATTAATATTAAAATTAAAAGTGATGGATTTGCCTTATCTGTTTACAAAGCCTGCCTATTCTCTTATCTTTATACCAGCATGGTCCAAAGATTCTATGCACTACAAATCAGCTGCAAATAGGAGTATTATTGAAGAGAATAGATATCACATCTTAGAATCTAAAGACAAGAGTATATAATAATTTTTCAGCATGCAAGAAGGCATGGATATAGCAGAACTTTTGTAACCAAAATCTATAAGCAACTTTTCCATATGCAGAATAGACTCCAAAACTTAGGAAGTCAGATTATATCAAGTAATGCTATATACTCCAATAATGCTGTGCATCCACAAATAGAAGTCCTAAAGGGAGAGATCTTGATAAAGTCAATTACTAAAAGCTGCAGTAGTGAAGCTCCTACTATATGCATATTTGTATAAATTACATAAATGTGTACACACACACACACACACACACACACACACAAACACACACACAAACACACAAAAGTGATTAAGTATGTCTTTATTTGAGCAAATTTGTTTCATTTTTTATAAATATGAAATCAATGAACTCTTCCATTGATGAGAAGTTGCTTGATTTCTAGTTTTATAATCTCAAATTCATGTCTGATTGCATATGATTATCTTCAAAAGGAATTTTGGGTGAATTTCAAGGTCCTAATACATATTGATGCATCAAAATTCAGCACAAAGAACAATTCAAAAACATAATTTGTTTTTGAATTATGTTTTTGAATTAAGTTCTAAAACACAGTTTTAGAACTTAATTCAAAAGATAATTTGTTTTTGAATTAAGTTCTAAAACTGTGTTTTATAGTTTATATTGCTGAAGAGGACCCAAAGGATCAAAAGCACTTTAATAAAATTATTTTAAACTGAGAAAGAATATTTTAATTTATTTATTTCTGTATTTTCCCTGCTTTTTATGCTGATTTTCAATATTTTTTTAAAAATGAAGCTGCATAATTTGATTGAGAATATTGATGCAATTCTTTTTTTAGTCTTCATTCAGCAAAAAGTTCACATGTTTAATTGCAATCCGATAAAAATTCAAATTTTCTTTCAAAATGCTCTGAATTGACACACATGAAATTCCCAACATACTAATCTTTTCCTTCCTGGCATTTTCCCAGCTATTTGGAATTAACTTTGAAATCACTTCTTCCACTCCTTTCAGTCTAAGGCCAGTAGCATCACAAATTCCCATTTTCATGAACAAATTCCTTTACTTGAACAACATTCTTATCTATTCTGCACATCAATAGACATTCTGAATGTTTGGCATTTTGAGAGGTTACATTGTATTTGAACTTGGAAAATTATTTAATAACTTATATTTTGTCATTATTTCCTTGTTAAAAGTTATTTTCAGTGTTTAAAAAAGTTTCTGTAGAATTTTTCTTTACTATAAAGTAAAGAATCTGAAAGAACAATGTCCCTGTTTCATATTAGCTAAAAAGCAAATATGAAACAGGAACATTGTTGTTTCAGATTACATTTTTAATTAACAAAACTGAAAATGAAACATATTTATACTTAATTTCCCTATTTTAACTGCTTAAACTTCCATTAATTTTCACAATAATAAATTCAGCACTTTTGCTGAATTTATTATTGTGAAAACTAACTGAATGCTTTAATGAAAACTAACTGAATGCTTTACTGCAAAAAAGTGCTGAATTTATTATTTATACTTAGCAAAAAAATTACTTAACAATCAAATACAAAATACTGCAACTTTCTTCCAAGCAGAAATTAATTCACTAGACAATATATTTATATGTAGTAGAAGTTCATGGAAATAACATCTTGTGGTAAATTCAAAAACTTATGTATCATATCTTTGATTATCTTATGCATGCAGATGAATTTAATTTTTTGATAAAAATGAACTAATAACACAAAAGTATTTGTGATTAAGAAGTTGATACAGTGTACTGTTTAATAAGTAGCCCTAAATAATGCTCCAAGTTTTAAAGCAAATATTTAAATTTGAAAAATATTTGGAGCATTATTTACACCAAATAATGGCTGCTTAATTATTCTGTAAGAATGTAGGATCCCTGTTCGCATTGAATTAAGTGGTGTGGTGTCTGCACTGAGAACAAATCTCTTCATTATCTTAGTCAATAGAATCAGTAAAAACTCTAATAATAATATAATAATACACAAATACTTAATGTACAATTCTTTCATTCTATTGTATTCTAGAAAGTTTATAAGCTTATTTAAATTTATTATCCAATTATTACTATTGATTTTTAAATACTCTGAATTGTTGCATAAAATTTTAATTAATTAATTTAATAAAGAAGTTTTTCCATCTAATTTAATCAAACAAATAATGGTTAAAAGCAAATAATTTTGTTTGATATTCTTACAGATAAATTGCAACTAGTTTCAATAGAAAAATTAGTTATCTAAAAATGTCTTTGAACTATTAGTAATTTCATAATCATTCAACTTTTCATTTAATATACACAAACACATATATATATTTTTTAAATCTTTTTTAATAAAAATAAAAAACAAATGAGTTCAACATTACTTACCTTTGGTCTATAAAGCCACTTCCTGATTGAATTCATTTTTAAAACTTTACTAAACTAAAACAATATATAAACATTTTAATTTTAACTTTACTGTACTAGATTTACACAAGTCGTTATCGAATCTTGCCATACCCAAATCAACAATTTTTCATATCAAATTAAAAAAGTAAATATAAATATCTTCAATACTTTCAAAAAAAAAAAAAATTACCAATTACAACTTGAACACTACACTGATGCAAACGGAAGTTTCGTCATTAACTAGCGCGTGCGTTAAAAAATAAAAAAAAAAAGAAATAACAACTGGAACTACATAAAGTTGGGATGCTGTATAACAAAACTTCAAATTATATATATAGAATTTTTATATATTAATATTATTTATATTTCCAAAATCAGAATTAAAGATAAAATATATATAATTAATAAATTTACTGTTTACAAAATATGGAAAAAGTTAAAAGTTTTGGAAATTAAATTTAATCTTTATTTATTTATTTATTTATCATTACAGAAAAGAAAACAAAATTTAACTATTTACGATTCAATTAAATATTTTTAAAAAAATTTGAATTAAATGCTTTAAGAGTATTCAAAATATTAAATTTATATACAATATTGAATTCTAAAATTGTACTTTTTCAAAATACAGTGTAATTTAAAAAATTTTGATTGATTATCAAATTCTAAATTACTATTATTAGTTTATTTTGTTATTAATACAGCAATTAATAATCTGAATAAAATATGTGATACAGTATATAATTAATAATTGTACTATTTATTTTCTTAATTTATTAGTTTTACGCTGCTTTCTTTGCTAATAAATATTAAGGGCAAGTATTTTTTTCTTATGTGGTTTAACGCCGCTTTCCATCCAGTGCTACTAACAGGGCGGTTTTAATCATCGTTAGTTTTAACTTTATGCGGGTCCTGGGTTTGAGGTTTTTACAAGCCTTTTTTTGAAATTTTTAAATAATAAAGAAATTTCTAAATTGGTGTTATTTAATATTTCTATGATCTATCATTTTTCTAACAATTATATATTTTGGTTAGTTTAGGTTATTTTTATTTAAGCCACCATATCTTATATATGGTGGCTTATCTTTATGCGATATTATTTATCTGTTAGCGGCCACCAAGGAGTTTGGCAGCCGCTAACAGATAAATCTATGATGAGTCCACCACAGGTTAGCCAACACCCATGGTGTGTCAACCAGAAGATTGAAGAATGAGTTTAACGGGCCAGGCCCGGACCCTCCTGAAAGAAAACTGGAGGTGTGGGACCCGGGATTCGAATTCGGATTATTCAGAGTGAAACCATAGCATACTTCCAGTGCAGCCAAGCATTAACTTCAGGTTGGAAAGCGGAATATAATAAAACGAAGAACGAACTCAGATTTTTGAAAAACTTGAAAGTAGTGGTCTCAGATTAGAAAATCAGATTAAAACGAGTTTTTTCATTTATTTTTCATGGAAAATTATTCTCCAGATGGAAAGCGAGTTTTTTTTCTATTCAGTTATTCAGACATCTTAACTGTTTTTTTGTATTTTTTTTTTATGTTCTTAATTTTATATCTCTTTTCTAATAAGATATTATACATGAGGTATTAGAAATTCCAACCATAAGCATCATATCGGAATGACTAATGACATTCAGGATTAATGCTAGATTTTGATTGCTCGATAAATTCTAGAACAGTGTTCTCAAACTCATTATCTTCAAAAGGCCACTTTAATCATTTTTGGTTGATTGGAGGGCCGCAAAAAAGATTATTGCGTTATGGAAAAAAATTTTTATGAGATAAATAATCTGAAAGATTGATTATTTTAACTATTTACATAATAATTTCCTTAACCTTTCACAGCCGATAGTCCGTCATGAGTGTAGGAATAACTTGATGGGCACAAAACACCGCCATTTAGTAATTTCCGGTTAAAAAGCAACATAAAAAGAAGAAGAAAGAAAAATCTGCATGTATGTGGAAATCTTGTGATAAGGCCTGAAATAATCCTGCTATTCTAATCATTAGCTAAATAATCAGCTAATGATTGGAAAATGTCATTTAAAAGTTAATAATATGAAATTATATTTTTAAATGCATTTTATAATAGAATTGTAATAATTAATCTAGTGACATAATCATAAATTATGAAATATTCTTAATTTTAGTTTTTTTTTTTTCATTTTACGGCCCTTTCCAATCAGAATGATTACTAAGGGGCGGGGCCAGTTCCAACCATGGGCTACACCCACACTCGTGGAGGGGGCCGGAAGTGGAGAACGGGGATCGCCGGGCCGGATCCAGCCCCCCAAAAGATCTTTTCAGGAGATGCTGCACCCACGACGCGAACCCGGATCCTCCTGAGTGGCACGCAAACGCGTTACCACTCGGCTATCCGGCCGCCTCTTAATTTTAGTTATATAGATGAAAATGATAAATAAATATGTATTTAGGGCAAGCTTTTACAGAACTTTTTCACGAACCGATCTAATCTATGATGGAATAAGAAGAAGCGATGATGATTAATAACTGAAGTCGGAGGAGTGGAAAATTCTTACTGAGTGGAATCTAGTAAACAATCTCGGATTTTTCATGTAGAAAGAAAAATTACTCATAAGATTATCGGCTAATTCTGAAGAATATGATTAAAATTTTTCTTTTAATAAATTTGAATAAACGTATATCTTAATTTAACCGATCAGTGTTTCTTGTTTTACACCATTTCTCAATTAAAGTTTATTAAACGGGACGACTAATTCAGCCAATTAATCACATGATGAAATATCTACCTTCTACTTGGAGAATCTTAATTTAATTCCAATATCTATACCTTCAACATAGATGTAAACTTTTATTAAGATAAAGAGAAATTTTTCAATTTCATGATATAAACATATTACAACTGCAGTTATTCTCTATTTCCACCATGTAAATCGGCTTCTATACTTCTGGATCAGCGATCTCAAGCTCGCGTCCCGTGAATCCTTTTTTGTGACTTTTTTCTGATTAACTTTTATATGGTCTTGCAATTACAATAATGCTCTCGCATTTATTATAATTGCAAGAGCATATAAAAGTTATTCAGAAAAAAATCACAACCATTTTTCATGAAATATTTGAAAATTACTAAAGTTTAAAGTGGGCGGGTGGATGGCCGAGTGGTAACGCTGTCGACGTGCCATGCGGGAGGACGCGGGTCTGGTTCCGGATTTTTTCGGGGTACTGGGCCTTGCCCGGCGATCCCCGTCCTTGATCATCTGGCCCCCTCCACGGGTGTGGGTGTAGCCCGTGATTGGAACTAACCCCGTCCCCTTAGTTATCTCCCTGATTGGAAAAAGGGCGTAAAATATGCAAAAAAAACTTTAAAGTGTTTTAATAAATTGTATTGAAATTCAGTAAAGCAAAATAGATTTGTAAGTTAGAAATGAAAGTTTTATATTGAAAAAATTCCATCATGCATAAATTGCTTTATAATTTTGAACATGAATTGCGGCTATCATTAAGCTAGGTAGGTTAAGCTATCATATCTCACGAGGGATATATTGTATCTGGCGACGGCTACTTACGGAGTCCATCATAGACTAGCCAACCTCCCATGATGGAGTCAACTGGATGGTTAAAGGATTGGGTTCAACAGGCCGAGCCCGGACCCTTCCTGAAAACTGGAGACGTGGGACCCGGATTTGAACCCGAATCCTCCAGATGGAAAGCCATTCGGCTGACACAGCAGTGAACTGAAAGATGGGATTCAATGATTTGACTCGAACTTCTCTTAAAAATCTTTTGGAGGTGTGGAATTTGGAAATTGAATCCAGATATTTTAATGGTGGTATAAGCAATGCTTTACCATGAGACCATCCGGCCGATTCTCCTCTAAGAGAGGTAGTCTGGATTGTTGAAAATGAGGATAGCTGGGCTGGATTAAGTCCCCACATTCACATAATTTTTTACAGAAAGACACATGTATTCGATCCTGAATCTCTGGGTGGAAAGCTGATGCATTTCCATGCGAAAATCCGGCTGATTTACATTTAAGTTAGAATACAGAGGAATGGAACTAAAATATTAAGCTTGGAACATAGAACTTTGCACTGCGATCTGCTAAGCCGCGTTTCTCTGATTAAGTCATTTGGGAGTTTATCACGAATTTTCCATATCCCTGATTTGGTCCGCAAGATTTTGCAATATGGAGATCAACGATCATATTTGAATCGCTCCTGAAAAAATTTGAATATATGGCCTTGGAATTCATTCCGAATCCCCTCTTAATTGACATTGATCTAATAATTTATAGTGATAATTCGAACGAAATATTTAATAATTCCCTTTATAACTACAGAAATCTAATGTGAAATTTAAAGAATAGAAATAATATTTACTATATTTCAAATATTATATTCTTAATTTATATTAATTAATATCATACCACGTACAATACACAAGTTAATATATAAATATAAATGACTTATAAATAATTTTTTAATTATAAATATCTATGATGGAAACAAACAGATAAATACAATATAAAATTTATCAAACTGATAATAATCATCACTCTACTGTATATAATCGTATTGCTATCTGTACTGCAACACTGTATTCGATGATAAAAAATTTCAATCTTCAAATAGATTATCTTTAATAAAAATTTCTAAAAATTATATTCGTAATTTATCTATTAATTTTCAATGAATCATTTTTTTTTTAATTTAATTACATTTAAACGAAATGATAGATTGATATCACTACTTTATAATTAGTTAAATGCAAAATTTTTAGAGATGTCTCTTTTGGATTAAATATGGCGACTAGAAGCGGTAGTTATTAGTTTCTTTTTTCATTTTGGAAGTTTAAATTTTGATGATTATATTAGTCATGTATAAATAACTTTAAAGGGAAGCAGACTCTTCTGTTAATTAGCATTCACCACAGACAAATATATTATCCTTAATAATTCAGTTATAATTTTCTATTCTGTTGAATATACAAAATATATACAGTACAGTATTAAAAAAAGGTTTTTCAATTAAGATGTTTAATTAAAGGAAAGAAGATTGCTTTAAATAAACACAATTATAAGTTTGTTTTGTTTTCCTAGATGTGGTTTAAAACTTAATACAATGATCTACTTTTTTAGTTTCGTCAAGACAAATTGTTAGTGTAAATAAATTAAAATTTTAAATCTAAATTACGAAAGATTAGTGCGATAAAAATATTAGTGAAGCACAATATTTATTTTATCTTAATCTTAGCTATCTTTTAAATAATAGATGTAGAAAGGATATAGATTCTGTTGACTAAATGCAAGGTCAACATAAGTCAATACTCTATAAACAACATAAATAATGTTGTTTATTGTCATAAGTTAAATTATAGTAATAATTTCCTTCGTTTGGAAAATACATTTCGAAATAATTTAATATTTATAAGAATGTTGATCAGTTATAAACTTAAGTGTAATTATGTATTGTTAAAAGATCAGTATTATCAATGTTCTTATTATATTAAACATAGGAGATTAGCACAGATTAAATGAGTTTTCTACTTAATTTATGCTAATCTCATATTTAATATTATTGTAAAATTTTGAAATTATTATTTTAGGCTAATTCTGCACTACTAGAACAAAATCATATAAAACTGTGCTAATAAAATTGATTTAATTTAAAATAAATCCAAACTTATAAAACAAACAGTATTTCTAATCTTAATCAAAATGTATCAAGTTATTCAATTTTATGAAAATGGCTGATAAATAGTAGATTCCCAATTAACTTGAGTAGTCTGGAAATTAATTCTCATGGATAACTGATTTCTCAGATAATCTACAAAATACTCAAAATATCTGAATTATGAACAATATGTATTTAATAATAAAAAATAAATAAATTGCATACATATATACATACATATATATATACAGTAAAACATCGAATTTATGGACTTCGGATTTTAAGGACACCATCCCAAAAAATAAAATAAATAATAATAATAATACAATATTTGCATAAACTGTCTGCAGTACTGTACTTGAAACTGAAAGTGACTAAGTACTGTACAGTATTATTGAACTGCGTGTAAAATAAAGTACTCATTTATTGCATAATGCGTCATTTTTATTTTACCTACATGTAACATACTTGTACATGTATGTAGGTAATTTAATTTAATTTAAAAATGCTCTATGTAAAATAATACAGTTTTTAGGCATAAGTCACATTAATTAGTACAGCTATGTTGAAAATGCTAATTATAAAAAAATGTTACTTCGATTTTACGGAGCTAATTAATGTTTATAAAAAAATTTTACTTCGATTTAACGGACTAGTCTTTCCCCCTATAGTCCGTAAAATCAAGGTTTTACTGTATATATATATACAAATATGCTGTTATTTTTAAAAAAAGAAAGAAGAAATTTGTTTATTTGCAGCAAGAAATTATTGTAATATTTGTAATTTTAATTTGATTCTTATTTTGAATGTCAATTATCTAAGATAGATTAAAAAATTGAATCTGAGCATTTAAAATACTTTCAGATAACTCTTCTAAAAAAATCAACAATTAAATATCACTTCTGGGTTATAGATTATTATCCCTGTTAATCTACAACTGAATAATCCATTCCTGGATAATTGTGAGTGTACTGTATTTTAGTAAAATCAATTATAAAAATGTCACAGTTAATATATTGAATTTGTGTACAGTAGCATGTATTCCAATGGAAATGATTGTTTAATAAACTAAAACTAATTTTAATGAGAAATCATTGTTCATTTTGATGCAATATATTATATTCAATTAGTAATTTAATTTCAAATATTATAATATTTTGGAATTTTTAGAACTGCTCTAGTATTGTATTTTAAAAAGTTGTCCTTTCTGAATTCATTTGAATATTAAGCGATATATTCAAATTAAGGTAAAACAAAAAATCAAATGTTTTGGATTACTTTTTGTTTTGTATTTATTTTTTATTCTAATTTATTCTTTTTTAATGTAGTCTGATTTAACTCTACTTTTGTTTGAAATTTTTCATCCTTATATAGATAAATGCATCCTTAAAAAAGAAGCAAACATAGGAATTTTGGAGATAACATATTTATTATGAAAACATTTTTGGCTGTACAAATGTAATCATAAGTTAGTTTAACAGTAAGAATGATGTTCTGTTGTAAAAATATATCACTTTATTAATATTACATATAGAATAAACCATATCCATATTGAGAAATAATGTATCATTATTTAAATTAATAATAACAGACTTTTGCTGCTTCCTTTTGGATTCATATTCTTATTTAGCAAAGGTTTTATTGCAGTTTCCAGTGAAAGTTGGACTATTGATAGTCCAACTTTTCCATGATGACCAGAAGTTAGAGGCTAGAGAAAATAGTGCTCAAGATTATCTGGAACTCTGAAGTGACTCTACTATACTATATCACCATTATAGTAAATTTATTTTTTCCGATTTTCAAAAGGCAAAAATATTCAGATTGTTAAAAATGGAATTACAGATGGACTTTGTAAAGACAAAGTTTATGAAAATAGAAACATGAAGCAGATTATATCTGGAATGTAAATAGATATGAAAAGGAATGAACAAGCACTTGTGAATTGCAAATATACTAGTCTAAATGTACTCTATATGATTGAGATATCTTAAAAATGAATTCTGAGTATAAGGAACAACACTACAATAATACATTCTGGGATGGGAGATGGTAAAACCAGTGAAAA
The DNA here is from genome assembly GCA_000484575.1 of Olivierus martensii. Lineage (NCBI taxonomy): Eukaryota > Metazoa > Arthropoda > Arachnida > Scorpiones > Buthidae > Olivierus > Olivierus martensii. Next base: position 11,198 of record AYEL01083926.1, read on the forward strand.
ATGGTATGGCTGATGATAAGATGATAAAATATATGAATGACAAAATGATGTCGATAAGAATTGAAATTAAATCTTCAAATAATAATATTTTAATGCTATATATGATCCTGTAAATAGCAGAAATGAAGGTGAGATGGACCAGCTTTACTGTAAACTGAATGATGCATGAAATGAATGATATGACAATGGGCACAATTGTGGCAGAAAAATTGATAAGGGAAGATTAATTGAAAATTATAACAACACTAGAATGAATATCAGGAAGTGACTGCTGGAGATTTCTGCCAAAAGTGGATTGCTTTTTTTTTATTTTCAAGAACTAAATCATCTATCAATACATTTTGGAGCCATGAGATAGATCAGATGAATAGGATTTACTTGTATGTGATTAGAGATTATCTGTATAGTGGATAGATATCTGTTAGTGAAGAGATGGTGTATGGCATTTTAAGGAATGTATGATGAATGTTATAAGAGAGATCATTTGTGAAGTGAAAGTAGTTAGGAAAAGAAGGCAATGTGTGTGAAATAAACTGATTAACATAAATGAAGTATTTTTCTCATTTTGTTTATCTTTTGTATGAAATATCTCAATAATAATTATGAATTATATTTACTGAATATTTACTTAATATATATAATTTTAACTACTGTATATGAATAAATCTTTTCAATTCTCTTTTTTCTCTATGCCAATTCAAATTGAAAAATAAAAAATTTCAAAGAACAATTAAATTTTAATATTTGTAAGATATATAATAAATAAGCAAAAATATTATTAATATTGATCTCTATTCCCAAAAATATTTCAAAATAATAGATACAAGATATAAAACTTCTTGTAAATATTTTAATCTCTTTAAATAAATAGATACTTTGATAAAGTTCAGAGCTATATACTAATATTTTTTCTTATGTGTATTTGTAATAAGCTTATTATTAAGAGATTTAACTATTTAAAATATTTTTATAAATTATCTACTTATGCTCATATCTTATGTACAAGAGTAGATGATGATAAAGTTGTTGTTCATATAATACAATTTATATCTGATCATTTTAACTGTAACTGAAGAATAATTTTTAGTAGTAATGATTTTTGATGATTCATTTTTAAATTTTAAATTGTATTCATTTTATTGTAAAAAATGTTCTTTATATACTATTATTTATTTAATCTCTCTCTAAATCCATTTTTTAATTAATATTTAATTCATAATTCTATTCTTTTCATTTCAAGTTTTTTTTAAATTATAACTTAGTAATGATTAATAATTTATAATTTTAAGTTAACAGGCTGTTAAAAGATAACATTAATTAATATTTCAAAATAGTTTTTTTATACATATTTTAAAATAAATTCATTTAAACCATAATTATTTTACAGATATTGATTCCTTAAATTAAAAATTTATAAATATTGTAAGAGTAAGCTTTAGTTTTAAATAAACAAACTCAAAATTTACTAATAAAATACTAATGCATTAATAGAGCATTTGGAACAATACATGTTCAGATATAAAAGGAAAATAAAATATAAATACAGGTATCCTAATTCAAGAAATTAAGAGTATATTGTATTTCAATTAGTTTATGGGCAAATCATTATAGTTCCATCTATATAATTTATATTTTGTAAATTTTGAGGTCTTTTATTCAAACTTTATTTAAAATTTTAAATTCAAGATTTTCTTACAGATATCTTAACGAAATTAAGAAAATGAATTAAATATAAATGTAAATCTAATTAAATATATTTATTGATATTTTCAGAAGATAAAATTCAACGTCAACGAAATCGCGGTTTATTAAAAGAATATTACGGCATGCAGGATACCAAAGAAAATTTAGAAATTAATCCATATAATATTAATGGTCCTGATTTTAATCCAGATATGTACCTAAATAAAGTATGAGATTTCTTAATATTTATTGCACTAAAATTAGTTTATTGGTTTTATTATGTTAAAAATATTACTATTTTTTTCAGCTCCTTAAAGAATATAGTTTGACTGAATTAATCAATCAGGAAGATGAAATTTATAAACAAATTCAATTACTTGACAGTGAAATGCAAACACTTGTATATGAAAATTATAATAAATTCATCAGTGCCACAGATACTATTCAAAAAGTAAGAATTTTTAGCATATTGTTTTTAATAAATAGATTTCTATTTAAATTATATTAATTATTTCATAAAAATATTACTACTATTATATAAAACTGAATATGAAAAAATTATAATCTTTGTAAATAAATGAATAATTTTAGTGTTTGAAATATATAAAAAATAATAATTTATATTCATTATTTAAATAAATAAAATTATTTATTAATAATTAAGCATTGAACTTTTTGAATAATGATATTTATTTGATATTTAACAGTTCTGTACTATAAATTGAAAAAAATCTATCAAGTATAGTTTTTTATTTTTGTTGTGTTCTATAATTAAAGATTTTATTGTGTTACTAAATAAAACAATTTTGCAATAGTGTACTTTGAATTAGGAACTACATAGTGTTGATTGTATTTTGAATTGGTTTGATGGTGTTCATCATGATTGAATAAGAAAAAAAATACATTGATTTCATTTCAAACATTATTTTTAAAATTCATTTTTGAGTTCATAAAAGTTTGCTATATTTGGACAAAATGTGCTTTTTTTATGTAAATAAAAAATTTTTACAAATTTTTTTTATTGAAAAATAATGCAAAGTTTATTTGCTGAAAAAACTTTGAATATGAAGTTTATTTATCATCACTAGAATTCTTTATAAATTGAAGAGTGTGATCCCAAAACACATTCAGTCCATTTTTGTCATTATTTTATTTGATGCAAATACGTACTCCTATTGAAGTCTTCTATCTTATTAAAGACCAGTTTGTTCCCAAAACTGTGCTAATCGATGTCTACGGGGCATTTGAATCCTGCTTTGCTTTTGAAAACTTGTTCAGTCCAGAAAGCAGTAACGATGAAACTCGCTCAGTCCTTTGCGCATGAGTAGGTTTCCTAATTCTGCCAGCAGAGCAGTAAAAAAACAAACTGCTATTACTGTTGGAAATAAATTTGTTGTAGGAATTTTTGTCATGTTTATTAAAGGTAAAATTGTTATATTGATTATTAATTTTCATGTTAGAAGCTCTTGAAATGAAATCATAACATTAAAAATTTAAGTTTCTGGGACTCTTTTTATCTATTGTTAAAAGGAAAGTTATTTTTCTGAATTTTAGTAGTTCCTAATTTGGAATGATTAAATACATATTCTGAAGCTTTTCCCATGAGTATAGTGTACTCATGGGGAAGGCCTCATAACTTCCCCATGAAGTAATAAAAGTAAATGTTTGAATTTCCCCAAGAATATGTACTGATACATTTTTGGCCTACCTGCGATCTGTGGAGTGAGAACGATAGATAATGAGACTTTTCAGGCAGAAAGACAGAGATTATGAGTAAGAGTAACATTTATAACAGCATTTTCGTTAGTCAGCAATAATCCGCGAAAGTGCCGCAGAAATTGAATCTGTGGTTACAAATAAATCTTCGGGAATAATCGAATATGTGAATAGGGAATCTTCTAATACTGAGAAGCGACTATATTTTAATGCTTAAATCAAAATAAATTTAGTTTTTCCTCTAATGAAGAATGAGTGTAATTGAAAACACGTAGTGCCGCAGAAATCGAATCTGTGGTTACAAATAAATCTTCGGGAATAATCGAATATGTGAATAGGGAATCTTCTAATACTGAGAAGCGACTATATTTTAATGCTTAAATCAAAATAAATTTAGTTTTTCCTCTAATGAAGAATGAGTGTAATTGAAAACACGTTCAGTCCTTGGACTTAGCAAGTTTCCATTAACACCATTATATTTAGTCATTGTGTATTTAAAAACTAATGATGACTGATTTCAAGATTCTACTGAGAAGTGCATGTATATGAATTAGAAACAGATATCTGGTAGTAGATAATCATTCACATAAGAAATACTTTCTCAATTCATATTTTGCTTCTCCTGAAAATTAACAAAAATGGACTTAACATGTTTTCAGATCACACTCTTCAATTATATTAAGATATAAACATAATTATAAAATAACAATAACCATATGCAGTAGCTCATTTAGAATCTGCTTAATTAATGTCATTTTGTTATTACATTGCCAACAAAAATTAATTAATTGAAACATTTAAAAATTTTAAAGCAGCAAAATAGCATAAAGCTCATATTTCCCTTTATGAGTTTAGAGAAAATCAATAGAAACTTATAATATAGAATGATTGAAATTTAAGAGATTTTGATTTTTCTTTTAACTCTAGTTTTGATGTTTTAAAAGTCTTCTTAAATTTGTTTTTTAACACACTGTTGAACACGTCTTTCTATTGTCTTCTCTGATATAGACTGATAATTTTTATTTTTATTTTTTTTTAATTTTGCAGAATATTCTGTTTTTTTATATTCTTTTGAATATTTTACCACTGAAAGATAAATATTTGCACATTTTATTGAAGAAAAAATTATATATGGGTTTATAGAATAGTTTTTTTATTATTAATTTTATTATAATATGTTGCTATATTGATATTAAATATTTTAATATCACTTTTCATCTTTCCAGTTTATCTATTTTAAACTTATCTATTTGAATATATTAAAGAATCTTACGTAATTTATGTAAGCATTGGAAGTTAAAAAATATGGGCGCTCAAGATCTGTTTGCTTGATTTTGTTTAACCTTTCAATTCAGACTACTCCATGCCCTAAATAAACTAGGACATTGGAAATAGATTTTGATATTATATTCAATTTTTTGTGCAATTTTGACAATATTTAAAACAATATTAAAAATTTGAAAATAAAAAACAACAGTAACTAAGAATTACTATTTTAAACTTCCTTTATAGTGGCTAAAATTGCTCTCATTAACAAGAAAGGAAAATTTTCCTCTATCTTAACGACTTGGGAATATGCCAATGGATTTCCCCTCATGTCATATTGAGAAGCTTGTCTTTCATGTAAATACTTTAGAGATAAGTATATACATATAATTTACTTTTTTATTAATATATACATGTTGACTCAGATCTGACCTCAAAAAGAAAAAAAGAAAAAAAAAAACAATTTTTGTAAATACTTTAGAGATAAGTATATACATGTAATTTACTTTTTTATCAATATATACATGTTGACTCAGATCTGACCTCAAAAAGAAAAAAAGAAAAAAAAAACATACTTTTGGTATATAACAAATGCATTCAAATTCGTATCAATAAAATAAATTCTGTATCAAACTCTAAATTTTTAATTTAAAGTTTGATACAGGTTTAGAGTGGCTATGGAAATAAATACAATGTTATGCCATAACGCTACTTCAGTTGGAGAAAATAATAGGATGAAGATAAAAATAGGTAAAAAAATCATCAAAAACTGTGGTTTCCGCGAATAAAAATTGTAAGGTGCTAAATATTGTAAAAATTTAGAGTTTGATACAGATTTAGAGTGGCTATGGAAATAAATACAATGTTATGCCATAACGCTAATTCAGTTGGAGAAAATAATAGGATGAAGATAAAAATAGGTAAAAAAAATCATCAAAAACTGTGGTTTCCGCGAATAAAAATTGTAAGGTGCTAAATATTGTTAGATATAAACGAAAAATGTTAAAAACAAAAACAACAACATTACCTGGTGTGTCACTCACTACCTGTTTTGCACCTCCCAAACCAAGTTTCCTTTTAAAACAGACTCGCGAAACTCGACAGCTAAATAGGCTAGGTTGTATCACGTGACTTGGGACTAAATCCGTTTCGCGAGCCTTTTCTCTCTCCTTGACCTTGCGCGCTTTAATTCAAAAGAAATTTGTCAATTCGACCGTATCATTTTAATTATCAGCTTATATTAAAAAAAAATAAATAAAAACAAGGCAACGTTATTTTTGCTATATGAATAAAATCATTTATTAATTCTCCTGTTTAGTAAAGCTACTCAAAACGAATGAAATATTTCAAACAAAATTAGTCTGATTACATCTTAAAATGTAAGTAGACTTCAGACAGACAAGCATAACGATCTAAATAATTTTTATATAAACAATTTAATTAAATGAAGTGCAGACAAAATTATACAGTATTAAGAATTGATAAAACGTGATGGATTATCTTGTAAATATTTCTCGTAAATATAACATTAAAAATAAGATTAAAAAAAAATTATATAGTTTAGAATTTAAAATTTATGTCGTGTCCTTTGATACTTATAATTATTGCTTAAGAATTAACAGCTGCTATAAATTTGGTTTCAGATTTTATTTCATCTGATTTGTTATACATTACATTGTATACATTACAAACGTTTCTAGATATAAGCTTTCAACAGTTAAATCTCGAATTAAGATTTATAAAATAATCCAGGAAGTTATTATTTATATAAAATTAAATAGGACAAACTGACAGACAGTTGTCTGCAATGATAAATTTTATAAACTTTTTAATAAAAGAAAAAACACTATCGTAGGATCAAAGCGACTGATATGCAAATATAGAAGTTTCGATAAGATTCTACTTTGACTGTCTTGCGTTTTCGCGGCGCGGCGCGCACATAATAAATGTTATTATATGATCATATTATCATATGCATTATGTGATATTATTATGAAGTAATGTTAATATCGTTCATATGCATATTAATATCTATTTTATCGAGTACGACGAAAGTGATAGGCATTAAGACGCGCTATAACGCGACTATAACGCGTCGCATTAATTTTGGAGGCGAAAACGCGAGGCAATCGAAGTTTCGAAAGGAAAACCGTATTGAACGTGCTGATGAGGCGAGAAAAATTTCGAAGTTTGTTGATTGAAGCTTTCTAAATTTATTGAAGTGCCCTTAAAACCGATTCAATCTGGTTTGAGAGCTGCAATATAATTATATAATCAAGTTATCTTTCTATACTTGTCGTTGAGTGTTAGTATTCGATTTCAAGGATTCTGGAAAGAAGAAATAAATTATTTAAATTTCTGTAACAATATGTCCTCTTTGATACGTTATCGTATACATAATTAATTCCTGAAGAACTCTTTTATTATAATGAAACTGCTTTTAGTAAGTTTATTAAAATTTATAAGATTTTGACATGATTACTACATTATCATATCTGGTTTCAGATTAGATTAGTTATATTACGCCGCCATATCTTCATGGGCTATTCCGTATCTAGCGGCGGCCACTTATACACCCATCACAGGCTGCCCAGCACCCATGATGGTGTCAACTGGCCAGACCCGGACTCTTATGAAAAACTGGAAGTTTGGGACCAGGATTTGAACCCGGATCCTCCAGAGTCATAAACCAAAGCTTTACCACGCGGCCATCCGGCCGACTCCGGTTTCAGAATTGCATTTGCTTTTTATGTAGTTCTAAAACCGGATAATTTTTAATTTTTAAATTGTCAATATTTATTTCGGACTACGAACTTTCAAATCTAAAAATTGCAAACATCATTTTATTTATTTCATCTCTGATATAATTATTGTAAACATAAGCAGTTTTTTTACAAAAACATTCACAATATTATGCATGCATATTTATTAAAAGTGCATTTAATGAATAAATCTATATGATATTTTAAACATTTGTTATCTGTATCTAAGAATGAAGTCATTACTTCTAGTTATTCTGATGCTTTTGGTATTAGGTATGTTAAAAATATTTTAAAATCCTGAATTGGTATTGTCAAAATATCTCATGATGTTTTTCATGAGAACATGACATATTAAGAGTTTCTTCAAAGAGATAATCTATCTCAAAGAATGTGTTTTCTAATTTTTTACGATTTTTTTTATCATTTAACTAATGCAGAATACTAACAGTAATTTAATTTATTAATGCTTATAATAATTTTTTTCTCTTAGCGATACCATATTGTTGTAGTAAGAACTTTATTCTGTATTATGAGTATTAATCTGTGGTATACCAATGATATGTAGGTTTCGTCCATTAACTATTTGTATATATATTTTTTTTTGCATATTTAAACGCCCCCTTTCCAATCAGGGAGATTATATCCGGGACCAGACCCAGAACGCGAACCCGGGTCCTTCAGCGTGGTACGCCAACGCGTTACCACTCGGCTATCCGGCCGCCCAGGACGCGAACCCGGGTCCTTCAGCGTAGTACGCCAACGCGTTACCACTCGGCTATCCGGCCGCCTCTATTTGTATATTCGTGCCAAGCACCTGAACTTGACAGCTTCTTTCCCGAACACATATTTTGAAAAAAAGTGATAACTGAAATTCAATCCTGATTTATTTAACCGCTCTTTTGCAGGACTTTTCCTGTTTATTAGTTCAAAAACTAGCCTCTGAAACCGGATTTTAAATTTTTGAAGTGCCAAAAGTTTTCTAAAATTAATTTTAGGTTAGGATAGTTTGGTTAAGCAGCCATATCTTTTTTTTGTCAACAGATGACTTTTTTTGCCATTTTCCACTTAGTAAGAGTACTAAGTGGCGGGGCTAAACAAGCCCTTCCACAGGCTGCCCATTCCTGCAGAGGTGTCATTTGGATTGTGGAGGACGGGGATCGACGGGCAGGGCCCGGACCCCATGATAAATATTTTGAAGAGCCGGATTGTGGAGGACAGGGATCGACGGGCAGGGCCCGGACCCCATGATAAATATTTTGAAGGAGTGGGACCCGAGATTCGAACCCAGGTTCTCCAGAGTGGAAAGCTGAATCGTTTCCACGTGGCCAATCCGGCTGTGTGGAAACGCTATGCCGCCATATCGCAGGAGGGATATTCTATATTTGGTGGCGTCCACTTATAGAGGCCATTACAGGCTGGCTAACATCCATGATGGCGCCTATCGGATGGTTGAAGGATGGGGTTCAACGGCCCTGGCTGGCCATGAACCAAAGCTCTTGAAAAACTGGAGATGTGGAACCCGATTTGAACCCTTATCCTCCAGAGTGGCTTTACACGAGGCCAACCGGCCGACATTAATCTTTTACGAAAGTTGTTCTGAATGAATCCTGTTAGTAGAGTTTGGAGTTTTTTAATATTTCCTTACCGATTTTCTAATTTATAATATTCATGTTATACTGATTTTGTGATGAGATGAATTTTATTTTCGAAATTTTAAGTAAAAATTGAATTTTTCGTAAGATGAGTTATAAAATAATTGAAAGTGAAAAATATTGAAAATAATATGAAAATACTAATATATTGTCATAATTAAGTATTAATGTGAAAAAATATTTTCCTTTCAATGTTAAATTTAAATAATATAAGCAGATTTTAAGTAATTATATTTTTATTGATATCTTTAATAATTTATCAAATTTTAATAATCAAATTGATTTTTCGTCTGAATTTTTTCAGCAAAATTGAAACATCCAATTATTTATTATTTTTATTCACATCTCCAATATTGTACGCTTTGATTTTTCAGATTTTACATATATGTAACATTTAAATTTCAATGAAACTTTACTTCAGAATAAAGCTTCATGGAGATTTTTCACTACTCGAATTTTGTGCAGAAGCGAAATTACTTTTCAAACAGTCTGAAGAATAATTTCTTAAAATGTTCACGTCGGCCGGATGGCCGCGTGGTAAAGCTTTGGCTTACCACCCTGGAGCGGCTGGATGGCCGCGTGGTAAAGCTTTGGCTTACCACCCTGGAGGATGCGGGTCCCAACCTCCAGTTTTTCGAGAGGGGTCCCGGCCCGGCTCGTTGAATCCCCATCCTTCAACCATTAGGTTGACCCCATCATAGGTGCTGGTCAGCCTATGATGGGCTCTATAAGTTGCCGCCGTCAGATACAGAATATCCCATGAGGATATGGCGGCTTAATACACTAACCTAATCTAACCTTAAAATGTTCACATATCTTTCTCTATTTATATTAAAAAAGAAAATTACTCATGTTATTTTGTTCTTTTTTAATTTTTTTTTACAATATTCTTGGTAATTTAAGAAATTATTCAGTGATAAATAATCAAAATCTAAAATTTTTCCCTTTTAGGAACGGATGGACGCAATACAAAAGATGGCTATCCAACACAATGCAATTTAGTTACCGTTGAATGTTTTCCTCTTGGAGAAATTTATAAATGTTTTTCGGAATGCAAGAAGAGAGGAAGTTCGTACGGCTACTGCTACTTTTTTAATTGTTATTGTAAAAATTTACCTGATCATATAGATAGATATGAATGATAAGTTTAGAATGGATATTGAAAAAAAATTATTTTTTAAATTAAATAAAGTTTTTCTTGATTAAAAATTTATTGTTTTGTTTAGAAAATAAAAACAAAATTGTATTCTTCCTGAAATAAATAATCATTACCTCTCTGGTTTAATATATTTGAAAATATTATTTTGTTAATAAAAAATAATGTACTATTTTATCTTGTAAATTATTTGACTACCTTCTACTAGATATATAAAAATTCTCTATAGTTAATAAATTGAATTCAGAAAATTTTGAATAGAAATTTGAATTTAACAGCAAATTTAAACAGAAATTTCAGAGCGTTTATTGAATATTATAATTATGCATAATATTTGTATTAATTTTCAATAAATCCGTAGAAAAATTTTGACAATTTTCATGGAAATTGTCTTTTTTTTTATAGTTCGCAAATTCATTTTTACTTTCCAATTTTTCAAACTCTTTAACGTCGCTTTCCATCCAGTAGTTATTAAAGAGCAAGGCATCAGAAGAGTCAGCTCTCATGTGAAAGATAGGAATCAACGGATTACCATTGATTCCTATCTTTCACATGAGAGCTGATGGATCCATATTCCTGATGGATTCAGCTGTCAGGTGAATAATGTGGTTCAATGAATCAAGCCCAGACTCACCTGAAAAATTCTGAAAATGGAGTTAATAGGAATTAAACCCAGATGCTCTGTGTTGGAAGCACCTCTCGCTTTCAACATGATTGCCGACTTTTATTTCATCTGAAATGAGATATTCATGTCTACAACTAGAAAGAAATATGGGATTCAACGGTCTGTACCTAGATTCCCTCCTGAAAAACTGGAAGTGTGAGACCCGGATTTGAACCAGATCTAGAATGGTAAGGAACAGCTTTACCATTCAAAATTTATAGTTATTTAATTTAAACTTATACATGGATATATATATATATATACATTCTTTAGCATGATTTAAGATTTGGAATGTTATTGTGACTCGAAGTAATAATTCTTGAATAGGTGAAGATTAAAATGACACAACAATGTTATAACGCAATAATGAAACAATCGGTAACGTTTCAATAAAATAATAATGAGAAATGTCACAATAGATTAACAACAATAGATGACGCAATAAGAAACTATCGAAATAAATATATCGCTTATAAAAAATATTAAAGTACTGTATCGATATCTGTAAAATATCGATGTATTATTTGCATCTCTATTCATATGTGACTCGAAGTAATAATTCTTGAATAGGTGAAGATTAAAATGACACAACAATGTTATAACGCAATAATGAAACAATCGGTAACGTTTCAATAAAATAATAATGAGAAATGTCACAATAGATTAACAACAATAGATGACGCAATAAGAAACTATCGAAATAAATATATCGATTATAAAAAATATCGAAGTTCAGATTAAAGTACTGTATCGATATCTGTAAAATATCGATGTATTATTTGCATCTCTATTCATATGATACAACTGGAAATCATTATAACATATAACACGATTAGAAGTCATATAATAATGTAATAATTGATATTTTATTAATATTTAGTAATTATTGATATCATAATGATATCAATAATTACTATACTGTGGAATTCCGGGCGGAAGGAAACGGAAAAGCGGAAAGCAACAGGTCTTGCAACCTCTCATATGATACAACTGGAAGTCATTATAACATATAACACGATTAGAAGTCATATAATAATGTAATAAATTTGTTATGTATTTATTGATATTTAGTAATTATTGATATCATAATGATGTCAATAATTACTATACATTTGAAGAACCAAGAACTTTCTGCATAATAATTACCATATATTGTGCATAATTTTTATATGATAATCCATGTAATAATTACCATATATATGGTAATTATTGTAATTATTTATATCATAATTCTGTAATATTTGAAGATCCAAAAACTGCAATAATGATAATATTATTATCATTGTTGTTGTTCCATAAAAATTCTCGGTTTAATTAACTATTATTGATTATTTTTTATTTTCCTAGATTTGGAATTTGATTCAATCTATGTTTACATTTCATAGAATTATGATATAAGGATTCAGAAGTAATATAATCAATATTCAAACCTTGATCTATCTCTTCATTTATTCAAGAGATTTTTGCCTCTTAATAAATTAGATAAGTTATTAAACTTGAATATTGATTCCCAAATTTATGACACTGCCTAATTTTTCATTGCATTCTGAAGATCCCATATTGGCCTTCTAATTGGCTAATTCTTTTCTATTTTTACAATGATCAATAGCAGGAATTATTAAATAATTTCTAGAGTAATATATAAAATTATATATATAAGGTCGTATTCATCAAATGAAAATATTTATACATTCAATTCTGTTTTGAAGAGTTAATATATAAGTTTTTTAATCAGACTCATAATAATGAAATGCTATGTGTTGCTACGGCTATACTTCTAGAGTAATATATAAAATTATATATATAAGGTCATATTCATCAAATGAAAATATTTATACATTCAATTCTGTTTTGAAGAGTCAATATATAAGTTTTTTAATCAGACTCATAATAATGAAATGCTATGTGTTGCTACGGCTATATCAGAATTTTTAAACATAAATGTTTTTATTCTTAAAAAATAATAAAGAATAGATAGATATTTATTTAAAATATGCGTTTTAATATATAAATAATCTTGATGTGAATCTTTACTAATCATTAAATGTTTCATAATTTCAAATTGTCAAAATGAATATCTCAAAAATTTTAATGTGATTATTTCTAATGAATGAGGCTACAAGATTGTTAAAAAATTTGCATTAAAGTCACATTTATTGAAATAACATTTCTATCAAATTACGTAAAAATCTACTAGTTCAAAAATCATTAATGGAAACACAGCTAGAGATAAACTATCTTTCATCTTTCCGATTTCGACGAATCTGAACTGACTGCTGATTTCCTATCTGCTAAGTAATCTCTAGCTAGGAAACAACGTAAAACGAGATATATAATACTGTATATATAATGACATATATCAAAAGCCTCAGAACATCATGGCGATGTTATAAACATGGAAATATTTTATATTATTTAATCAAATTATATTGTAATATAACTGTATTTGTAGCATGTTAATATTCGTTTACCACAATAAAATAATGCAGATTATATAAAGTTTACATCAAAAAAATAAAATTTCGACATGAATAATATATAATCATATTTCTTATTGGGCATTCTGTTTTTTTATGCAGTTCTGAAAGCAGATAATATTTAATTCTTAAATTTCCAGTATTTATTTCAGACTACGAACTTTCGAACCGAAAAACTGCAAGAACATCATTTTCTTTATTTCATTTCTGATATAATTATTGTAAGCATAAGCATATTTTTACAAAAACATTCAAAATATTATGCATGATATTCATTCAAAGTGCATTTAATGCATAAATCTATATGATTTTTTAAACATTTATCATATAGAGATAAACTATCTTTCATCTTTCCGATTTCGACGAATCTGAACTGACTGCTGATTTCCTATCTGCTAAGTAATCTCTAGCTAGGAAACAACGTAAAACGAGATATATAATACTGTATATATAATGACATATATCAAAAGCCTCAGAACATCATGGCGATGTTATAAACATGGAAATATTTTATATTATTTAATCAAATTATATAGTAATATAACTGTATTTGTAGCATGTTAATATTCGTTTACCACAATAAAATAATGCAGATTATATAAAGTTTACATCAAAAAAATAAAATTTCGACATGAATAATATATAATCATATTTCTTATTGGGCATTCTGTTTTTTTATGCAGTTCTGAAAGCAGATAATATTTAATTCTTAAATTTCCAGTATTTATTTCAGACTACGAACTTTCGAACCGAAAAACTGCAAGAACATCATTTTCTTTATTTCATTTCTGATATAATTATTGTAAGCATAAGCATATTTTTACAAAAACATTCAAAATATTATGCATGATATTCATTCAAAGTGCATTTAATGCATAAATCTATATGATTTTTTAAACATTTATCATCTGTATCTAAGAATGAAGTCATTACTTCTGGTTATTCTGACGCTTTTGATATTAGGTATGTTTAAAATATTTCAAAATCCTGAACTGTATTTTCAAATTTTTTTATGTTTTTCACCATTCAATAATATTTTCTTCCAAATCATGACACGTTAAGGGATTATCTCAAATAATGTATTTGCTAATTTTCTTTATGAAATTGTCATTTAATTAATGCAGAATATTAACAATAATTTAATTTATTAAATTAATGCTTATAATAATGCTCTTATCGATATCTTATTATTGTAATAAACACCTTATACGGTATTATGAATATTAATATATTAATATTATGATATTATAATAAGAATGTCGAAATAGTTGTGTTCGGTAATGCATTCACAACAAAATGATAACATAATAACAATTACAAATATTCTTGTATGAAAGAAACTAAAAATTTGTTGGCTCAAATAATGCGAATATATTCTCTTGTTTTGCTATACTTAAATTTATTAATTTTTATCTGACAATAATTTTGGCAACACAGATTAATTTATTTATAGTTGTAACCATTTTATGTACTTTCAAAACATTTTTCCTTTCATTATTAAATTTAAATAATTTAAACAGAGTTTATGTGTTTAAATTTATATACAGTCAAACCTGTTTTTATGCGGTCGGTTTTTGTGCGTTATTTTTTTTGTGGGTTTATATTTATATAGATGTCTTTAATAATTTATGTCGGCCGGATGACAACCTGGTAAAGCTTTGATTTACACCCTGGAAGACCGGGTTCAAATCCGGGTCTCACACTTTCAGTTTTTCAGGAAGGGTCTGGGCCGGCCCGTTCAATCCCATCCTTCAACTATTCGGTTGACCCCATCATGGGTGCTGGCTAGCCTATGATGGACTCTACAAGGGGGCTGTCGCCAGATACAGTACATCCCTCGTGCCATATGACGGCTTAACCTACCTTACCCTTAATAATTTATCATATTTTAAGAATCAACTGATTTTTCGTCTAATTTATTCCAACAAAACTGAAACATCAAACTATTTATTACTTTATTGACATCTCTACTGTTATAACCTTTGATTTTTCAGATTTAATATGATATACAATGTTTAAATTCCCAAGAATCTTTATTTTACAATGGTTTCAGCTAGCGAATTTTGTGGAAAAACTAAATTATTTTTTAAACAGTCTGAAGAAATAGTTTCTTAAAATGTTTGTGTGCCTTTTTATGTATAATTTTTTGCACTATTCTTGTTAATTCAAGAAATTATTAAATTACCAAAGTCTAAAATTTTTCTCATTTTAGGAACAGATGGAAGCAGTACAAAAAATGGCTATCCAACAGAATGCGATCCAGTTACTGTTTCATGTATTCCACTTGGAGAAACTACACAATGTTTTAGCGAATGTAAGAAGAGAGGAAGTTCGTACGGCTACTGTTACTGGTTTAAATGTTATTGTAAAAATTTACCTGACTATGTAGATGTATATGATGATATCAAATGATAAAATGGACATTGAAAAATTTATTTCTTGCATTAAAAATTTTTTCTTTTATTTAGAAAATAAAAACATTTGTACTCTGTACAGAAATAAATGATTTCTACTACTAATTTGGTTTAATATCATTGAAAATATTCTTTTATTAATTAAAAAAAATTAATGCACTATTTTATCTTATAAATTAATTGATTACCTTTTTCTAGAAATCAAAATTTTCTATAGTTAATAAATAGAATTCAGAAAATTTTGATTAACAATTAAGATTAAATTTTAACAACATATTTGAACAGAAATTTTAGAGCGTTTATTGAATATCATAATTATGCATAATATTTGTATGAATTTTTAATAAATCCGTGGAAGAATTTTGACACTTTTCATGGAAATTCACTTATTTTTCATTAAAGTTCGCAAATTTTTTATCATTTTCAATTTTTGAAATTTTTAATTGCCGTTTTCCATATGGCAAAGTAAGTATTAAATAGTAAATCATTCTAGTGGGATTTAATTTATTTAATTTTTAGCCGAGCTTGGACTTTGTTGAAAACTTCTGGAAGTGTGTGTTACGGGAATTGAACCTAGATGCTCCATATTGGAAGCGCAGTACGTTTCCGACTACATGGATGCCGACTATTATTTGATCTGAAATGGTGTATTCATGTCTATAACTGGAAATTAGATGAAACGAATTTTTATTCATGCGGTGCATTATTCTTGTAGCAGTTATATTAATTCTGTATAAAAACAAAGTGAAACTTTTAACAGGCCATTTTTGTAATTTTATGTTATTTAAGTTTAAACATGGCGGATTTTCACATAGGCTGAGGAGGCAGCAGCCTCGGTCCTCTTATTTTATAATAGTAATACATGTTTAATGTTTTTGAAAAAAAATTTATGCTGCATCTAAAAATAGAAAAGGACCGTTATAAATAAATCTTTTTTGTATAAATTAATGTTATATGTATTCTGTAGTGCTATTGTGATTAAAGCTTTTAGGCAGCCTCGGTCCTCTTATTTTATAATAGTAATACATGTTTAATGTTTATAGAAAATGACATGGACACAAAATCTGAATTTTGAAAAAAAATTTATTGAAAAATATGCTGCATCTAAAAATAGAAAAGGACCGTTATAAATAAAAACTTTTTTGTATAAATTAATGTTATATGTATTCTGTAGTGCTATTGTGATTAAAGCTTTTATTGAACAATGTTATATTATTATAAAAAAATTATTGTTTGTTCCATTTTGTTGCATACTCGTATGCATTTTTCTAAAAATAAAAAAATTGATTTTCTAAAAAAAAAGATTTATTTTAATAGATTCCCAAAAATCTCTGACGCCTCCGACCACCTTTTGTTTCATCACAAAACTATTTAAAGAAGAAATTCGCCATTTTTCCTGAATTCTTATTCTAATGCAGCTGTCAGACTATTTAAAGAGAAAATGCATGTAAATTAAATTGGAACATTACCTCAACACTATCTATTACCCATTATTTTAATCTGAATTCTTATTCTAAGGCAGCTGTCAGACTTTTTAAAGACAAAATGCATGTAAATTAAATTGGAACATTACCTCAACACTATCTATTACCCATTATTTTAATTAACGGTTTTAAATGTATAAAATAGCATTCATCAACCAAAACCATTCGATAAATTCATAATATCTTTTACAAAATTCTGAAATTGCGATGGTTTGAGATTAGGAATATTATTATCACTCGGAAGTGATAATTCTTGATTGGATGAAGATTAAATAAAAAAATTGATTTTCTAAAAAAAAAGATTTATTTTAATAGATTCCCAAAAATCTCTGACGCCTCCGACCACCTTTTGTTTCATCACAAAACTATTTAAAGAAGAAATTCGCCATTTTTTCTGAATTCTTATTCTAAGGCAGCTGTCAGACTATTTAAAGAGAAAATGCATGTAAATTAAATTGGAACATTACCTCAACACTATCTATTACCCATTATTTTAATTAACGGTTTTAAATATATAAAATAGCATTCATCAACCAAAACCATTCGATAAATTCATAATATCTTTTACAAAATTCTGAAATTGCGATGGTTTGAGATTAGGAATATTATTATCACTCGGAAGTGATAATTCTTGATTGGATGAAGATTAAAAAGACATAACAATGTTATATCGCAATAATGAAACAATCGGTAACGTCTCAGTAGATTAACAATGAGAGATGCCAAAATAGATTGACAAAAATAGATTAACGCAACAATTTGACGCCACAATTTTAAAGATGATGTAATACATCAGCCTAATTAGTAGCGTTGAAAAGTGTCAGGGTAGGATTGCATACATTGCAAAGCCCGGAAAAATGGTACCGATCAATAGGGAGATCGAGACACACAAAATATCCCTAATGAACTAGGGATCAAAGGTCAAAGTTTAACTAGATATACAGACCGAAAGTTAAACAATGCATATGATGGACACTGCTTTACCTCGCTACTGTGTGCAACCCGAAGAATCCTATTCCCGTGCATTGTTACCTACCCTCTCGAGGGCGCCCGCCTTGACGTGGCGAGAGGGCTTACCGGCTGTCACTATGCCTGTATCTGTATATCCGGGCTGGTATGTCCATAGTTACAGGGAGAAACTAAGAGGTTGCCAAATGCTTGGTGAAATTCTGGCGAAGACGACCCCACACCTCCTGACGAGCGTGTGCAGACGTCGGTGTGTCTACGGTGCATCGACAGGGGTGGACACCCGAGTAGACAAGCCGTGGGAAGTCCTAGTTGGATAATTCGCCCCGGATCTCGTTTGACTTTCTATAGAGAAATCCAGCAGTGAAACACTGGTTAGGTTAGGTTAGGTTAATTAGATTACGCCGCCATATCCTCTTGGGATATACTGTATCTGGCGGGAGCCACTTGTAGAGCCCATCACAAACTGGCCAACACCCGTGAAGGGGTCAACCGGATGGTTGAAGGATGGGGTTCAACGGGCCGGGCCCGGACCCCTCCTGAAAAACTGGAGGTGTGGGACCCGGATTTGAACCCGGATCCTCCAGGGTGGTAAGCCAAAGCTTTACCACGCGGCCATCCGGCCGACTGAAACACTGGTCGGCCTGGAGAGGCTCGCGCCCTGGCCTCCAGTAGTAGCTGCCCCTAGTGAAGAAATTCCTATAGGGTCGGTAGAACATGGCTGCAGGAGCCCGGCCATTGCATTGCCTCGGTCGATATCGTCTCCATGGTGGCCCACCAGTCTGGCACAGACAGTGGGCTACATCGGTGATCGAACCGTGGGAGATTCTCGCCCCTTTTCAAGTTGGCTGGTCGTCATGCGTTCCGCCCATCCGATGTGATTATTAGTAAGGGCTC
Source organism: Olivierus martensii (assembly GCA_000484575.1). NCBI lineage: Eukaryota > Metazoa > Arthropoda > Arachnida > Scorpiones > Buthidae > Olivierus > Olivierus martensii. The sequence goes on from AYEL01083926.1 coordinate 30,335, forward strand.
TGCTCTTGTGGAAGGTTCGGGTATACTATACTCTTCAGTCTTTTCAGAGGGCTGTCGCGATTTTCGCGGCGGTTGCGCCCGAGCTTTGGTGTCCTAAGGATTTCCCATTTTTGGGAGAACTTGATGTGAGAAAACCGTTGAGTTTTCGATCCCTTCGGGGACAGTCCGGTCGCTCAGTAATGAGCACCAGTCTTGGTAGCAAATACACAGCCTCTTGTGTCTCCGCTCCCTCTGTGGACGGAGGCAATTCTTGGCCCTTAAAGGTCGCTTCGGCGACACAGTGCACGGGATACGAATGCGGCCTTCTTACCCCTAGGCCTGGCAAACTGAGCGAGTTCTCCGTATTCGTATTTCGTTCGCTTTGTGGATCAGAGTGGTAGTCAGGCGAGATCCGCACCCCTAGTTGCAGGCAATGATTAAGCCGAGATTATTCTCGCTGTTAAGTACCCTATAGTACCCTAGTAGGTGGAGCAGGGGAAAAGCTTTGGCTAAAGTAACCCTGTAGTACCCTAGTAGGTGGAGCAGGGGAAAAGCTTTGGCTAAAGTCTCAGAATATATGAGCTTCTGTTACCTATACCACATAGATGCCTGTATATCTTGTTAACCTTTGACTCCTAGTTCATTAGGAATATTTTGCGTGTCTCGACTCCCCTATTGATCGGTACCATTTTTTCCGTGCTTTGCAATGTATGCAATCTTACCCTATAATCTCCATAGAAGAAGAATATGTGATCCTTTTAATATTATTCAACTTAATTTATGCATCATCTTACTGTTTGACATCATTCTATAGAAAGAAAGCCAAAAAAATTTAACATAGTGTAAGGTAATTTGTTGAAATTATTCAACAATCTTAAAATTTCAATAAAAAACCGAAATAATATAAATCTCACATCAGATAATGAAGATACTTCATTATAGAATTTCATAATTTATAAAACTTAATATTGTTTTAAAAATATTTTATCAAAAGTCAAATTTTTGATATTATTTAATTATAGTTTGATAAATAGAATCCGACAGAATTTTGAATAGGAATTATAATTTGACAGCATATCGAAATGAATATTTTAGAACATACATTGAATATTATAATTATCGATAATATTTTTCAATAAATCAATGGGAAAATTTTAATGATTTTCATGTGGTAAGTGGTCTTCATTCTGTTAAAAGTTCGTAAACACATTTTTATTTCCGGTATATGTGGAGCAGTGACGTAACCAGCGTTTTTTTTTTTTTTTTTGG
>AYEL01083927.1:0-18918 GCA_000484575.1 Olivierus martensii
TATTTACGTAACAGAATGCTTGATGATCGGTTAAGCAATTTAGCAATCATGTTCATCGAGAGAAAAAATTGCAAAAGCTCTCGATTTGGACAAAGTAATCGATTGTTTTGCATCATTAAGTAAAAATCACCGCATAATTTTGTATTGAGTTTATATAAAATAAATACTTATCAGTATTTATACTTTAAAATTATATAAAAGTATTTATAAATATTTCTATATTTAATAAAATTTCATAATATAAAATGTTTCAGACTTACTTTTAAATAATAATATTTATTAAAATTTTTTACTTCAGATGAAATATGATTTTAAGAAAATGGAAGAAGAAATGGATCTACTTGCAACTAATATGACTGCTATAACTGAATTTAGTGGACGAATATCTGGAACTTTACAAGGCCGTCGTCAACAGATATCAAAACTTTCAGGTGTTCATACACTTTTAAAGAAAGTATGAAGTTTCATTTTAAATAAATTAAAAAAAATTTATTCAAATATTTACAAATTTTTTCAATTTATTTAGCTTCAGTTTTTATTTGAATTACCACCACATTTAAAGGAATATATTGAGACTGAATCATATTCTAGAGCTGTAAGGTAAAATTAAAAAAAATATCCATATACAATAGTACCTTGACTTACGAACTGCTTAACATGTGAACTTTTTTCATATCCCATTTTGGCTTCTAGATATAAACTTATTCTCAAAATATGAATTGTGATGCTTTTTAATATTATATTTATAAAATATTTTCTAAGTTTTGTATAAAAATATCTCAATTATTTTTTGAAATATGTATATATATATATATAACTATTAATGTGATAAAGACTGCTTATTCTTGATAATATTAAAGATCTACATAATAATGCACACAAAAAACAAAGCTCTAAACAGGATAAATACTTTATTAACAGAAACGTTTTTCACCTTATCAGTAGCTGAGGTTGACCTACTGATAAGGTCGAAAACGTTTCTGTTAATAAATATTTATCCTGTTTAGAGCTTTGTTTTTTGTGTGCATTTTTGTGAGTGTAACAGGATGGCTTCAAAGTTCTTATCTACATAATAATTATTAGTTATATTGAATTCTTTGTTAACTAATTTTTAACTTGCAATGTGAGTTAAAGCCTAAGGGCTGATTATTTAAACGGAGATTGTTTAAACGGTTTTCTATAGTCCACGGTTTACAGCAAAAACCGGGTCTAGACAGCGTTCAGATAAATCAAAGTTTTAAATGCATTGCAAAGACCGGGGTTCAGATAAATCGCGGTTTTAAAAGCATTGCAAAGACCTTGACTATAACCGGTCAGTGGCTAAACCTCGGCTGTTATTACAGTTCCTACACGTCCCCATCATTTGAAAATTTTCAGCCAATCAGTATCTCGAGCTCTATCACTGACGTCAGTAATTTACTATAGCAAAAGTTTGAAGTGAAGAAACGAAGCATGTTTTAAATTACACTTAAACATTTAATATAGTCTTTAAATTATATTTCACTCAATAATAATTCAAATTAAATATGAAGAATTCTACAAACTATGAAAATTGAACGCATGCGCAAGAAGACACAGTTTAGATTCTAAACCTGGCTAGAGGCTGGTCTAGAAATGTACTTTAAAAACCGGTTTCCTAGACCTCGTCTGATCCGCGTTTGCTAAGATGCTTCGTTTATGCAATGCAAATTTTATAAAACCGTGGTTCAGACCGCGGCCGAGGTCTAGAACCCGTTTAAACAATCGTCTCTAAGAGACCAAAAAAAGCAACTGATGACAACAAATCAAAAACCAAACTATAAAACCAGTTATAAGAAAATTGATTTTTTTTTATTTAATGGAAGATGTTTTTTATACAAAGCATGAAAAACCAAAGATTTCAAAAATAAAAATAATAATTGTACACAATGCATATTTTTTTTTTTTTGTTTTCAAAATTTCTAAATCTGGGTACAGATTAATTGATTTCCCATAAAATAAAATGGAAAACTGAGTTTCAAGATATGAACTTTTTGAATTACAAACTATAGACAGGAACAAATTAAGTCTGTAAGTCGAGGTACGCTGTGCTTTAATTGTTCATTTATTAGATAGTTCTTTATTTACCACTTTTAAATGAAATGATAATATTTACTTTAAGATGCTATACTAAGGCTCAAAAAGTATTACATCAATATCAACATATGCCATCTTTTCATGGAATTCAAGATGACTGTAATGTTATTATAACATCTCTTAAAGAAAAACTCCGAGAACGATTTAAATCAAAAGATGTAAGTTTAAACCTTATGATATTTTTTCTTTTTATCAAATTTAATATATTCTGTTTTATTTCTTCATAATTCTTGATAGCAAATAAAATAAAAATTTTTAGAATTTATATAATTTAAATTTAACTGATTAATTTATTTTTAATATTTATATAGATAGTTTAACCCAATGAAGTCTGTGACATATTAAAAAATGAGTCAAATTGATATGCAAAAAATTCAGATTGTGAAATCTCACTTAATTTTCAACAAAATATTTTGAAATTTTTATACTTTATTATGTTTATCATTCTCATTCTAATGATGTGAAAATTTTATATATTTTCACAACTTTTCATTCCTTATACTAGATTGAAGAAAACATGATTTTTTTTGTGTGAAATCTTAGCCATCCAATGAAATATTTATTATTTTTGGATAACAACAAGCCTTATGAATAAAAAATAAGCTATGTATGAAGAAAATCGGACCATATTTTAAAAAATTATCGATAAAAAACAAAGTATTATGCAAATTTTCAGTAATTAAGTTATATATATAGTTAAAAAGTCACATGAATTTATTGAAATATTATTATTTTTATTAATAAAATATATTTATTTGTTATGTTTTTCTTTCATATCAATAATTTTATTTTAATTTTTTATAAATTTTTGAATTTATATCACAAAATCCTAATATATATGAAAAGCATCCCCACTTATACATAAAAGATATATTTACTTTGCTCTAATTGGCCTGCAGATGTTTTGTTTACATACTACATCCAATAACACATGCAGCAGAATAAAGTAGGCTTGGCCACAATTTTTCATGAAATGATTGACTGCCATAAAACAATAAAAGTACCATGCTCCTTTAAATAGTGTGAGGGTGTTTATGTTCTAGATTTTTTTGGATTTTCTCATATTTTATTTAATTATCATTAAAAATAGGGCAATAAATGAATAAATAAGAAATGATATTGTTTATTTTAACAGAATTAACCAATATTTTTGTATTATAAACAATATTTTTTCACTTTTATGAATTTTAGAGCTCATCATACAAAAATTTTACTTTTCACTTAATATTTCAAAAATAAAATTATCTCATCCCAAAACTGGAATAAGATTGATATAAAATAGAATGCAGAATCATTAAGAAATAATAGAATAGAAAGAGAAAAAGAAATAATAAAAATAGAATAGAAAAGAATGCAGAATCAATAAGATTAGATAAAAAATAATTGAAAATCTACTAATAGAATCCATTCAAATTATCTCCGTAAAAATGTAGTTTAAAAACAAATTTCAGCAATTGAAAAATTTAGGAACCATCATCAAAGGCATATAGTTTCAGCCAATAACTGCAAGAAAACCAATCTGCAATAGCTGCACTAATTAAATGAGGATTGTATTTTGTTATACTTTTTTTATTGTTTTTCTTTTATGATGAATATATATATCAACAGACTTCAATGGGTTAATATAAGTTTTATAACATTTCTCATATTAAGCTTTTTATATAATAATTTGAATATTAATATAAATAAACAGCATTGTTGTTATTATTATAATGCACATTCATCCTCTTTGTTATAATTAATTAAGTTTATATTGAATTAAATTAAAATATTTTAATTTTATGTTTCTATTGTAAATAAATAGACATAAAATATCCAATCAATAAAAAATTGGATATTTAATGTAGTTTGGATAAAAACTGATTACATTCCTGATTACATATTTTAAAAATGTTAGAAAAGGCTGAATGGTTTTATTTTTGAGAAATGCATGAGGATAACATTATTAATCTACATAACATCACTGAAACAGATTTCTTTTGAAGTATTATTTAGGTTCTTAATTTAACTGCTGTTTAAATCTTTATAATTAACTAGAGTCCAAGCACTATTAGCAGTAAAAGATTATAATTTCAACTTTTTATTAATAACATTTTTGGTCGTTTCTTTCTCCAACCCTCTTCAGTTACTCTTTTTACACATATAATGAATACACAAAAAACTTTTTCTTGTATTCATTATATGTGTAAAAAGAGTAACTGAAGAGGGTCGGAGAAAAAATGACCGAAAACGTTATTAATAAAAAGTTGAAATTATAATCTTTTACTGCTAATAGTGCTTGGACTCTACTTCTTTTGAAGTTTTGTATTTTTATAAATTATCAACCGAATTCAGGTTTTATGACACTGAATCAAATCTTCATTGAAAAATTAAATCACTAATTAAATTAAATTATATGTTAGATATGTAATTACAAATTATAATTTTTTGGATTCAAAATTTTTAGGAAATACTAATTATCAGGTATTCAGTCTATATTGATTTTGTAGACACAAAATATCTAATAAATTAATTTATCAAGATATATTTTCTCTTGTTATAAATATATATTACAATGTTAGATTTTTTTATTCAATATATTTTCAGGCCACTCCAAAACAGTTGGCAGAATGTGTTGATTTATTACTTCAGTTGAAAGAACCTGCTGAACAACTCTGTCAGGAATTCTTAGCTCAGTAATAAATTTTACATTATTAAAAATTAATATATGTTTAACTAAATAATTGAATATGAAATATAATAAATTATTTATAGTGCAAAACAAAAACTAGATGAAGATTTAATTGAATTAGAACATCAAATAAGATTTCAATCTGGTGATGTTATCATTGATGGAAAAGAACGACCATCAGATGCTTATCTGAATGTTCCAGTTGTAAGAGTTAATATTTACTTTTTAATTATTATATATATATATATATATATGTCAGTTTCTGAATGTTATTAAATTTTAATTGAATTCAATAGGACATATTGGAATTTGTAGATCTTGGATGCAATGGATTTCTCAGCAATATATGTCTTGTTATTGCTTCATATAGTGATATGTTCTTAAACAGACTACCCACTGAAGATGATGATATGTAAATAATTTTAATTTTATATTTTTTTAATCTGAAAATTTTAATAATTTTTTTTAAATAATCATATTTGTTCAAATTTAATCATAGCTGATTTTAAGATAGATCATAATTTATCAATATATGAAAAATATTTATATCTTTTTCTCTTCATTACAACTATGATCTGAATTAAAATAATTTCTAGAAATAGGTGATTAACTTATCATTTTTTTACATACATTTTTATTACTTTCTAAAACTGATTTTAGAAAAGTTGAATGTTAAGTAAAAATTTATATTGGTATATAAACAAGTTCAATTATTTGCCATTATTAATTTCAAGAAAATTTTTAATCTATTTGAATCTTCATTTGTTACTTTCTATACAAATATGAAAGAAATATTACAAGAATTAAGGAAATTTGTGTATTTTATTGGTGATTTTTTTATATCCTTATAATATTTATTCCATTTATAGTTAATAGATTATAGATGATAGCTGATTGTTAATCAAAAACTTTATTGAGTATAAAGTTCAAAGTGTAACTACTGCCGAAATATATCGACCAAATAGGAAACACAGCTCAACGGCAGGAAACATTAAATCTCTAAAAAGAATGAAATTACACTGAAAATACTGTAAAAACACTTTTGGCTTTATTAGCCCACTTCAGTTACAGATAAATTTAAATGTTTGAATTTATTTATATCTGAAGTCAGCTAATAAAGCCAAAAGCGCTTTTACAGTATATTCAGTGTAATTTCATTCTTTTTAGAGATTTAATGTGTTTTGCTGTTGAGCTGTGTTTCCTATTTAGTTAAACTTTATTGATACCTTTTTCTAATTTTTATGTCATTTATGCCATCTTAATATTAATTTATATTTCATATTATTTAAATTATGATTTATAAATTATATATGGATTGAAAATATTATCTGTATTTAACATAATCTTTGCAGTTCATATACAGTGAAACCTCTCTATGTTGGACACATTTGATTCTTTCAAAATGTGTTCAACTTAAGAGAGGTGTCCAACATAGAGAGTTTTATAAAATTAAAATTTTTTTAAACATACTAAACATTTAATTTTCATGACAATGCAAACCTTTATTCAAATCAAACTGAAAAGCTTTATTATTTTAAATGGAACTCAAAAATGTCAAATATACACTGCAGTCTGTCAGTACTTTCAACATAGGAACTATTTATTTGAAAAGAAGTCTGTAACTAGAGTGTCTTTTTTACTTAATATGGTTGAAAACACCAATGTTAAGTGGTTTTACAATTGGTTCTAGAATTTCTTCCAAATAGTTCTTTGCATTTACTTTCATTCCTGTGATACAAAGTGCAACATTGCTTTTTCCATGCCAACTGATTCCACACTACACCATCACTGAAGCTGGCTTCTGCACCTTGATTTCTTTTGATTTAATATAAACACGGTCATTTTGCTTATTGAACTTCTATTTTCCACATTGAAGATTTTTCTCATCAGTGAAAAAATTGTTTTTGTAGCCATCACAGGCATACTGCTTAATAATGCCGAATTTCTCTTGACTATATTCTTCTTTTGTTGAACACTTTAAAAATAGCATGACCTTTGCTTTAAAGCTTTAAATTTAACATCTTGTTTTAGGGGGCTATGAACTGTTAGTCTTGATATGTTCATTTACAGAACCAATTTCTTTTGGTTATAGAAAGTATTTTGTTGAATTTATACACATAGAACATTAATGACATATGGCATTCTTTTCATTCTCAGTCTACCTGATCGTTCTCTGTCACTAATACTGCCTGTCTCCATATACCTACTTACAACATCATATACTGTCCTTCTTTCAATTCCCATGTTTTTTAGCAATTTAAAAATTTCAGACAATCTCTTTCCTATTAAATGTAACTACAAAATTGCATTCTGACAAGATTGTTTTTGTGATATTTTTTTCAATTGAAAATTCTGGAAAAAATCTTTTGTTTACAATAAAGTAACACAGCAGTGAAGGCATGTGTAGGTGTGGCCTGCATATTTTCCATTCTCATGATATTTAGCACTAATTGAATTTTGTACAAGAATTTATGACCATAGTAAGAGACATGTGTGAACAGATTTAAGAGTGGAAGGAAAAGTTTTAATGATGATGAATGTCCAGGCTGGCCCTTGGCATCACAGATGACAAATGTGCTGAGGTGATGCATTGATCAAAGAAAATTGTTAGATTATTGTAAGTATAATTGCATCTCATACAAATATGAGTTATGAATCAGCATGTGCTGTAATCCATGATAACTTTTGTTTTCATAATCTGCATGAGATGAGTACCTCAACAGTTTACAGAGGAATACAAACAAAGCCATTTAAGGATATCTGAAATATTTCTGCAAAGGTTCAACTGATGATTTGGTGCAAAGAATAGTCATGGATGACAAGACATGGGGCCATCCTTATGAACTATGTTCAAAACAAGCAAGTATGGAGTGGAAACACTCCACATCTCCAAGGACAGAAAAGTACAAAAGTCAGACTCTGTGAGAAAAGTTATACTGCTACTCTTCTGGAATTGAAATGGCCTGATATTGGAATATTATATAAACAAACAAACTACAGTGACCACTTCATCGTACAGTGAGATACTAAAATCAAAATTAAAACCAGCAGTTCACATAAAGTTCAGAGATCTTCTGTTGAAAAGTGTACTACTTCATGATAACATTCATCAGTGACAACTATTGAAACTTTAAGACAACTGAAATTTAAATTTCTCTCACACCAGCCTATAGTTCCGAAATTGTCCTAATTTCACTTATTTGGACTATTAAAGGAAGCTCCGCATGGCCAGCCAGTATTCCAGCAATGATGAGGTTAAGAAAGCAGTGCATACATGGCTTTGAGGACAGTTAAAAATCTTCTTATACATGAAATCAGAAGCATTGTTGCAGAAATGTGTTGAAAGCTTGCAATTATATTGAGAAATAATGCTGAATATATTTTGCTACAGTATATTGTACATGACGAATGAATAAATTCACTTTTTTTTTAATTCTCCCTTTTAAATATGTGCAGAAAATCATTATTAAATTATTGATTTAAAACAGATTGTTTATTCTAAATCAATACTTTAATGCATGGATGGGCATCCAGCAGCCCCAGGGCCGCATGTGGCCCACATTAGTATATTGTGCGGCTCGCATATCACAAAATTTTATAAAATAAATAAATAAATGAAATAAAAAATTCCTTAATCAAGAAAATGAAATAGGAATTTTTACAGCACCATTTTCAGTAAATATAGAAAATGCATCAAATGAACTTCAATTGGAGATAGTAGACTTGTAATTTAGACTTGAAAGATATTTTTATAGAAAAAACTTGGTATATTTTAATAAAACTTTAAAAGAAAATCAATTTTCCAACTTAAGGAAGTATGCACCAAAATATTCTATTGTTATTTTCTACAACTTATGTATGTGAACAGTTTTTCTCCCACGAGTTTAGTAAAAAGTAAAACAAGGAATCAGTTAGTAGACTAAAATCTCAAAAATAATTTAAAACTAGCAGTGAATAATATTTGACCAAATATTTCAGATATATTACGTTCACATCAGTCTCAGAAGTCACATTAAGTATACATATGTTAATTTATAATCATATATGAATAAATAATTGTGATTTACCTGCATTTTGTCTTTTTTCTTATGTGTGACTCATGTCAATTCGAAAGTTTTGAATGTTACCCTTACATACAAAAAAAGTTGCCATCCCTGCTTTAATGCATCGATTTAGAACAGGCCTTCTTGATTTTTCTCTAAGTGAGTATCTTTTGTATCTTTTGCATACCATGAGTATCCAAATACAAAATTTAAATTATATATACCTCTGAAGAGCATTATGTGATTTGAGCATCAGGTTTAGAACATCTGATTTAGAATATATTTTTTAAAATTAAATGAATAGTATAAAACAGTGCTTCTCAAAGTATGGGTTGCGACCCCATTTGGAGTCGTGTAACAAAATTTGGGGTTGCAGAAATTTTAGAATATATTTTAATTCATATTCCTAGTTTATGTACCCCTATACCTAGGATCGTGAAAATATTTTCTCGAATAAAAGGGGTCACCAAGTGGAAAAGTTTGAGAAGCACTGGTATAAAAGTTTGAGATAGTAAAAATTAAATTAAATTTGAAAAACCAGCACAAAAAATTTTACTTAAATATTAGAATTTTAAAATTCTTTTATTTTGTATAGAGAAGGAATAGATAATATAGCCATGAAAAAGTTGGTTGAATTTGTATCTTCTTTAATGGATGTTTATTTTGGATATGTAGAAAAACGTGTATTATTAGAGGTAAGAATTTTTAAGTTAAATTAAAACAATAATAAAACTATATTAATTTAAATTATTTTGATATATTTTAATATTTTTGATTAATTTAATTTGATTAAATTAATCAAAAAAATGTATAATTAAAGGTCAAAATAATATAGCAAAGAAAATGATCAAAACTGATTCATTTATATATAAACCATTTATTTTGAAAGTGACTTAAAGTTCATTTTTCAAAAAAATAAAGTTAATGTTTATAATAGTTACAAATTCTACATGATCTTTTCATTTTTAAACAATTTACAGCCAATATGTTCAAATTCACTGAACATATTGGCTGTAAATTTTATTTGTTAATGGAAAATTTTATCTTGAAAATGGCTTAAAAGCTTCATGTTTAAAAGCTTGGTTCATGTTTAAAAGCTAGAGTTTGCATATACACAAATGCTTCTCATAGTAATAAGCAGTTGACTAATGAATTTTAAACACCATTAGATGTCATTATTACTCTGGCAAATCACTGAATAGGGTAAAAACCAGATATTTGTTTTGGTTTGTAAGTAAACATCATCATAAATCTGCTTATGTTGGAACATGGCATCATCTAAAACAATAGAAATATTTAAAATTGCAATAAAATGAATTATTTTTGTACAATTTATTGATCTGTGTTATTTTAGGTTTATATGCCTGTTTTAAGTATTATTTTGTGATTAGTTTCCAATAATTTTCTTTTGAAATATAAAGTTAGTAGAAATGGTGCAGATAATCCATGTGACTTATCTGTTTAGTTTATTGACTCAAAGACATTGCAGGACCAAAAGAGGACTAAAATAATTAATGTATCATTATGAAATTTTTAGGATATGAATTCGTAGAATTATTTTAGTTCTGAGTTTTATAAGAATTTTTCTCAAGAATCAAGAATGTAAAGAGATATAAATATAATTTGATTATATAATAGTGAATAAATGTTCTATTTTTATTTTTAAAATACAAAATTATAACACAAACTTTATACAATCCAAACCTCGAGGGAATTTAATCCAAATGAACCTAATTAACTTTAACCCTTGAAACACACAATGGAAATTTTAATGATTCAAAATAATTTAGACTAATGATACAAATTATTAAACCAATGAGTGGCACCATCAATTTTTTTTTATTTATTTTAAGGTTATTATATTTCTTTTCAAGGGACTTAGACTTTCTCAAAAATTAGTCATTTCATTAATTTTGAAAGTAGCTTAAGTCCATTTATGATCATCAAAAACATCCTACTTTTTAAATAATGTTTATTAAGCTGATTGGGTCAGTAAATTACACATTTTTCTAAATGCAAAAACATTATATTACCATGTTATCAGTAATCAATATTTTTAAATTGATTCAGATGCAAACCCTTAAATATCTCGATTTAAAAACAAATAGACTTAAGCCACTTTCAAAATAAATAGCTCATATAGTTATTACAGTTTCATTTTTATTATTCAAATGAATTCAAATTGATTTGCTTTGAATTATCAGTTTCATTCAAATTGAATACAGATAGGCCTTGATTAGCGCGACTTCGAATAGTGCGAATTCGATTAGTGCGACTTAAAAAATTGATACCGTTATTCGGTTAGTGCGAGAAAAGATTCGATTAGCGCGAGTTGTAAACACAGATCAGTCTTACTAACAAAGCTCCTTTTATGATGTCAATTAACAAATTACTGTTAATTTTCGGTTAGTAAAACCGGACGAGGAGCAGTCCAAGAACGGTCACACGATTTTGAAGGGGTGAAACATCAGAAAGATGGGCTTTTTGCCGTTAACTGTTTAACATTACTGTACTATTATTTAGCTTTGCTATCGTATACATACAGTAGAGTACAGAATTTTCTCTTTTAAAAAGTATCGAAATGGATAAAAGGAAGAACACTTTTGATGATAAAACAGGAAACGAAAAAAAGAGAAGTGATTACGCTACAGCAAAAAATGGATGTGATTGAGCGACATAAAAGCATTCTTTGTTAAATTTTTTTAAATAAGGATATTTTTACAAATTTATTTGCCTATTATATTGCTGTACTACCGATATTATTTATTTTCTTTTGTTTATTATCTGATTTCTTTATTTAAAATAAAACTTGTGAAAAAAATTTGTTTTTGTTATCTTTTGGTGTCGTATTCTGCTAATAAACAAATAGAAAACTTGTTAAAAATTTCTCATTGGTTCATTAACTTCGCTTATTAATGCTATCTGGAACTAATTTACTGATTCAATAAAGTTGCAATGCTTAATTGCAAATCGGCCTATTCACTCAATTCTCGACCCAGAATTGGCGGCCAGGCGGCGCTCAACTTCCGCTTTCGATTCGCTATTTTAGTTTTGATTTGGCGGTTGGTTTGATGATGATATGAGACGCAATTCCTGGTAAGTTATTAATTTAGATGATGAACAATGATGTAAAATATGAAAATAAATATTTCTTAAACAGTTAGTGTTAAGTTTATAGTGGTTATTCATCGTGAAACTTAGCTAATGGCCGGAATCTCACAAAGCAAGAACCAATTACCATATTTTCCATAGAGTTAATACTTCGATTAGTGCGAATTCGATTAGCGCGAGAAATTCGTGGAACCAATTATTCGTGCTAATCGAGGCCTACCTGTATATCATTTTGATAGATTGACATCTAGCTAGATATGATCCAATATTGAGAATTTTTAATAAACTTGGTTCTTTAAAATGATTTAATATGATATACAAGCCTACATCATTATTACAGCAGTTACATTCCATCACTGCTTTAAAGCAAACTTTGCTGTAAAGCAAATAAAAGATGTTTTTTATTTGCTAATGTATATAAAACCCTAAAAATTCATTTACACTGTTTATTTTTAAGTGCACAATAGTACTAGACCTAAAAAAATCAACCAGATTGCTGTGCTTTAAAGCATTCGCATATCACCTTAGAGGATCCAGATTTGATTCCAAGTCTCACACCATCACTTTTTCAGGATGGCTCTAGACCTGATCCATCTATGATTTAGTTTATATTAATATTTAGTTTATTCTAAATATTATTTTGCAGATAATTTTCATTATGAGATAAAAAATAAAAACTTGGAATATAATTGAGAAGCATTGTATTAGCAAAGTGCTGTAAAGCACAGTACACCTATATGAGTTTTACTCAAATCAAATAATATATGTACAACTTATTTTGGTCACAGACTGACAAACCTAATTTATTTATTTTTTTAATCCAATTTGTAATGGAAAGGTTTTAAAGATAAATTGTTCTTTGAATTTTTATTCATGTTTTATTGAAATCCAGCACAAATAAAAAGACATATGCATCCATATATGTTTTTGATACTATGAGACTATAAATTCTATAAATATTTACTATGTAGGCTACATAAAAGGCAGAATATATAATACAACAATCATAAGATCATGCATACAATTTTAATCATATTATGATAATAATTTATGACTTATGATAGCTTTGCTATTGAGAGTTAAACTATCAATAGTAATGTTATTTATAGTGTCATTAAAACTTATTACAGCAGTTTTGTTGCTGTTTTTGCATTATTACCATGTAAAATTGGAGTACTGCACTATGTAATAAATTATATACTTTTTATAATTAATATCAACATTTTTAACGTAAAGTTGAATTTTGTATGTTAAGGAATTCCTGTATATATTATATGAATAATAATAGATTTTGTTTTGCATATCTCTGCTTCTGCACTACTGTAAAACAGTAAATTCAAAAACTAACACAAGATTGCAGAAATTATTTTATTTGACAAATGTTTTTTCAACCATTTTTTGGGGTCATCATCAGGTCTGATACTGTATTAGACTTGATAATGACTCAAATAAAATAATTTCTAAAGTCTTGTGCCAGTTTTTAAATTTACTAATAAAAGTTATAAAACAACTTACTTTTTCTTGAAATCAAAGATAACAAACACAAGAAGAACAGTCAGTAAGATGCAACTATTTAATAAACACAGTTATATATATATATATATATATAAAACTGTAAACAAAAAGTATTTTCAGCTGTCAGCTGCAGTGCTATTTCAGTGCAGACAGCAGGCCTGAGAGCATGCTAGACGTGCAGCGTGCCTATGCGCTGGTCACTTTCCTCACCCCCTAACAAGGCCATCTTTAATTCACAAAGCAAAAAAGAACAAGCTAGAGTTCTTAGAATAGAACGGAATATATAGTTTGAAATTCAGAATTATAAAAATTTCAGTGATTTAAATTTACAACATATATTACATGTATGTTGTAAATTTAAATCATTTAAATATAATCAATAATATATTAATTTGTTAAATTTATATTCTTATTTTAGAAAGAAACAGGTGATAATACAATTCTTGTTCGGGCATTAGATCGTTTTCATCGCCGTCTACAAGCAATGAATAGATTACTTTTGGATATTGATTTTTCAAGGTAGGAATAGATAATATTTGTTCAAATTAACTAATATAATTTTAAAAATATTCAAAAAAAATTTCAGAAATATATATTACAATTTTATATTTCAATTGATTAATTCATTTGTGTTAGATATATTAAAGTCTTTCATCAATCGAGGTTATTATTTTTAATATTTATTAGTTAATAGTCAATATCTATCCAAAAAAAATATTTATATATAAAATTGCTGATGATTTAGAATCCATTGTATGGACTACTAATAGCACATACAATAGAAATGGATGCAAAAAGTTTCCTGAAATTTGACAGAATTAATTTATTATTATATTCATATTATTTTCATATGTTTTTGCAAGTAATTAGTGTTCAAATTCTTAGAAATATTAATACACTTCAAATATTAATACACTTCATTGTGTTATTTATTTATTTATTTTTTTCAAGTTTTATAAAGAAATATTTTAAAATTCTCCTATGATTATCTTCAGATGATCACAACATCTAATTATTATATCCTGAAAATATCCACAGGATATTTTCAGGATATAATAATTAGATGTTTAAGCAAGATATATTATTGACCTCTCATATGGTGCAAAAGTATCAGTAAATAAATAACTAGGCCATTTGTTCAAACTCAAAAATAAAATTTCATATTCAGAAATAAAATAATTTTTAATAAAAAGTGTATTTGTTGCAAATATTGTACATTTATAAATATTAGTCTTCTTTAATTTGCACTTATATTTGAATCTTAATTGACAAATCTTATTGCATTTATAGCCAAAATTAAATTATTTAAAAAATTCATAATAATCAAATATTATTCAATATCTTGAAAAACTTAACCTATATAAAAACTTACATAAATTGTATAATATATAATCAATTCTGGTTATAATGAACTTCTGCAGACTCTGATATTTGATTCACTGTATCAGATTTTTCTATAATCAAAATCATTCTGTCCCCAATTACATTATATTTGATTATTGATTGATTCTTGTTGTATTTTTTAATTTTTTTATTGAAATTTTTTCAAAAATTAAATAATAATAATCAAATATAGCTCAATAGATTTATATATCAATATTTTATTTATTAAAAATTAATGAAAATCTATAAACAGTTAATTTTCCATCATTTTTAAAATTAATTTTTTCACTGAAATTAAAGCATACTAGCTTTTTTAAAATTTATATTCACAGTGGTATTTTTCGGCCAGATTTCAATCCTGTGGATATTTTCAAATAGATAAGTCATAATTTTTATTCACATCATTACT
This sequence comes from Olivierus martensii, assembly GCA_000484575.1. Taxonomy (NCBI): domain Eukaryota; kingdom Metazoa; phylum Arthropoda; class Arachnida; order Scorpiones; family Buthidae; genus Olivierus; species Olivierus martensii. The sequence continues at coordinate 15,248 of AYEL01083927.1, forward strand.
AATATAATTATTTTAGATCTCAAAGGAAAATTATCTGTAATAATAATTTTTATGTGTTTATTTCAACATATATATTAATAAGTTATACAAAAATCATTTTATTTTAAGTAATTTTAGCATTCTCTGTGCTTCCATGTTGTGGCATGGTAATAGCATTAAAAACTAAAGCTGAAAATCTTCTTTTAATTTACACAGCAATTTGATAATATAACAATGATGAAAAAATGCTCGAAAATATGACATTTGGCATGTACTAAATTAAGCAATGAAAGTTTATTTTCAAAATTTTTGATGTTAAAATATTATTATTATTTAGAATTTTTATTTTTGTTTTCACTAAAACCAAAATTTTTTGCATATATTGAAATATGTATCAAAACAAACAAAATATATTCACAGTTCTTGCATTTACAAGAAATCAAAAATTTATCATTTTTGATTTCTTGTAAATCAAAAATGATAAATGGTAAATCAAAAATCATTATCAGAGACATTTTGCAATTTTTATATGTTCATTATAACTGATTGTTTACTCTAGCTAAGTCTACTACAGTGAAACCCCGCTCGTGCGTTCCCGTATCGTACGACTTTCCCGCTGCTCGTGCGTTCCCGTATCATACGACTTTCCCGCTTTAAACGTCTATTTTTGAAGTCCCAACATATTCTTATACATGCAATGTAAAACTTTCCCTTTTCCTACGTTTTAATTATATAACGTTTTTATTATGACGTCATCAGAGTTCTTTTTTTTATTATGACATTATCAGAGCTTCCTTCTTCGTGTGTTTCCCCGCTCGTTCGACTTTTCGGGCCGGTCCCCGAAAAGTTTCAAAATCGGGGCACTATATATCCAAAGTTTACTAGGAAATCTCGACTTACAATGATCCATACTTACAACACTGATTATTTACAACAAAAATCAATACTTCTAACAGCTGCTATCTATAATTTTGTGATAAAAATGACCAATCAATTCAGCCATCATGGCATCAGTGGATGACCTAATTGTATCCAGGATGGAATTGTGTTATATTTCCACCATGTGGTATTTGTATTTAATGTCAAATCTCATATCTTTAGATTGTTTTAGATGTCCAGGCTCAACCCTTTCAACTCCATCCTTCCTTTGATTATCCATTGTTACCATGGGTGTGAGTGATCTATGATGAGTACTGGGATGCCTAGTCATTTAGTAGCCAATAAAAAAGGAAAATGGCATATTGATACAAAGAAAAAATTGCAGCCCGGCTGATCTGAAATGCTTTTTTTTTTTTTAAATTATTTCATTTTATTTCAAAAATATTTTCTGAAATCACATCTAATAAATTAATTCATTTATCCAAACAGGATGGAATTTGGATTTGTACTCTGAAAAATTTTTGATGGATGGATCCAGTTTTGATTCACCTACTGTAAAGCCCTGTTGGTTCTACCAAATATGTGGGAAGTTCGTAGTTGGGTCTGGAATGGATTCTATTATATAGTAATCAGCCAATAATTGAAAAGTAGTATTAAAAAATGATTGCTTATTTTTGCTGGAAACTTAAATTAGGTTAGTTTTAATTAAGCTGCCAAGGGATGCATTTGGCAATGGCTACAGATTGTCCAACATCTATGGTGAAATCAGTTTGAAGGTTAAAGGATCAGGTTCAGTGGGCCTATTGGATCCAGATCCTTCAAAGTAATAAATGATTGCTTTACCAAGCAGCCAATGCTAGAAACTTGGACACAGGAAAATAACTTAAACATTCCATTTTTGTTTTTACATTGTGTTTTCATTAATTTTACTCACATAAAGTTCTGGTAGGCACGAAATACCCAATTTCCTTGTTTTAAGAATAAATAGCATTTATTCAACATTACTGTGCACTTCTATTTTTAAAAAACAATTTGTATTAAATAAACTGTTTTATCTTCCTAAGAAGTACTTGTTTACTAGAAGATCTTGAGTCAAAAGAAAGATAGATTAATATATTTTAAAAATATATTGAATATTCTGAATTTTGGTAATTGGGGAACTTAACTGACATTTATAATAAAGTTCCTATTAATGTTCTGAATTAGGACAGATTTGAACTAGCAACTAGCACCAAAATTTTTGAATGTAACTCAGAGGTCTGCCACACTAACTTCTGGCAGAACTTTCACACTTTCCTTAGCTATCCTTTATCCTTGTCACTTCTTTCTTCATCCTTCTATGGGTTAAACCTTAGAGTACACCCTCTAATCTATCGTTTAAGTTAAGAACTGATTACATAATGGGACTTATTTGTAAATAAATATATACTAAACAAAATTTTATAAATAATAGTTTTAATTTTTTCAAAAATGTTTTAGTAATAACAAAAAAACAATTTTTTTCAATTTTACAGAAAAGGAACAGATATAGTTTCTAAAGCTGGAAAAGATCGGTGTGAACATTATTTACAGACTTTAAAGCAACATTTCAGTGATTGTTTAACAGATATTCGTCATAGCTTAGCAGCTCCACATACTGTTGGACAAGAAGGCAGTTTTAGTCTCTCTGATTTATTGAATACAATGGAATCATCAGTTGCTGATCAAGTAAAAGCTGTTTTATCTAATTTGCAGGTTTGTTATTTGTTGTAATAATTAGCAGTAAAATTTAATAATTATTAAACATAATAATTTCATTATTTAATAATCTTAAATATATAATATATTGTAGGCATTTATTCAGTCTGATATTACATTTGCAATGAAAATGCATTTTCGAGAGCCTTTCTGTCGAGAATATGTTCGAGAGGGTGTTGTTGTATCATTTTTGCATCATATAAATAATGTTGCTTTGGTAATAAATTTAAAATTAATTAATTCTATCATTATTTTTGTTGATTTTAATAAGAATTTATTTTAATTGTATCAAATTTTAAGTATAATTCAAATATACTTTTTAAATATTTTTATAATATAAATTATTATAGCTATTATATTGATCTTAGTACAGATGTTCCTCTAGTTGTGAACATAGTATTTTTGTAAGTTTTGTTCATAATTAAAAAAAAAAATTTGTCAAATTTTACTCAAACTCTGAACTCAGCAGTACCAAATAAATACTGTATTGTATAATATGTATTATTAATTGGATCAATTAGAAATTTCCTATTTCAGAAATTTGAATATAGAATCCCAAATTATAAAGTAATGGTTTTAGTGAAAGCTCCATCAACTTGAAATACTATAGTAACATATTAATTAGTTAAGTGCTTGAACTTTATATTGTTTGAGTAATTATACATTATTTGACTATTTCATTATTGTAATGCTTAAAATTCTTGTACAGTTTTTGAATATTTTAAAAATTTCAAAGTAAAATGGTATCTGTTCTATAAACAGCAAAGTAACAGACTCTCTATATATATATATACAGGGTCGTGAAGATAAATCCGGAAATAATTAATGAAGGAATTTGCGCTATTTTCGGTTGGGCGGTAATTTTCTATATATATATATACAGGGTCGTGCAGATAAATCCGGAAATAATTAATGAAGGAATTTGCGCTATTTTCGGTTGGGCGGTAATTTGGCTATACTTGCATGTGACATGGTAGTGACCTTGGTAGAGACTAGGCATTCACAAAATGGCTGCCGTGTCATCAACACATGTAGAGCACGATTGGAAAGTGACTATACTCGATTCTCTTCGCGCC
>AYEL01083928.1:0-34731 GCA_000484575.1 Olivierus martensii
AAAAAAAAAAAAAAAAAACAACCTTTTTTACACGGTTAGGAAAAAGTTAAGAAACTTATAAAGTCTAAAATATATGAAACATTTCAATGAAAATTAAATGAAATATGACAATTTTATTTTTTGAAAGATAGTTAGGCTTAATTCATAAAATGGCTTGCACATATTGATAAACAGATTTTTAATCCTTAGCAATCCTAAAAAAATTTTTTTTAACCATCCAAAACTATAGCACAGCTACTAAAAAAATTATGATGTTTTAATTTTTTTGCCATAACTTTTTGCATTTTAATTTCTTGGCATGAAAAAATTGGATTTTGTCGGCAATATATTGTACTCTAATATCCTTTTTTAATTTTGGATAAAGAATCAAAAGAATAAGATAAAAAAATACGAAATCAATTAGGCCTAATTAGCATATGTAAACAATATATAATTTTTCAAATTATTCATGATTTCTGAATTGGATAAAAAAATGTTTATATATTTATATTCTTGATGATATTCTGCATCTAATAATACCAAATACTTCATAATTCTAAAAAACTTTTCCAACTAACGAAGACAAATTATATTGTAATTTGATACCACTAAGCATAATCTGATAGCTCGTGTAAATAAACAATTGTATTCTCCCTGGATGAAATACAGTATTTTACTACACAAATATTTAAAATAATTGTTTATTAGCCATTTTTTTTCTTATTTTCTTAAAATAATGTGTGATAAATACTTTTTATTTTATAAAAAAGTATTAGTATGTATAAGAATGTCGACTTTTTTGAAAATTTATTTATTTTAATAAATATTGCTATAATTCGTATATGTAGCAATTATCCTACTATCTGTATGCCAGATTTAGCACTGATTTTTGATAAATTATCACTTTCTACGTTTTTTACTCAAGATTAGTCTCAGAGCCTTTTAAAAATGGCGGAAGTGAATTATTTCTCTGTATTTCGTCATTCTAAGTCATTAATTTTTCGAAAAATAGTTAAAATATAATAATATTCAATTATTTCTCTGTATTTAGTCATTCTAAGTCATTAATTTTCCAAATGAATTATTTCTCTGTATTTCGTTTTCTAAATCAGGGGTGGGCAATTATACTTAAGATTTGTCTCAGTGCCTTTTAAAAATGGCGGATGGTGAATTATTTCTTATTAGTCTCAGAGCCTTTTAAAAATGGCGGATGGTGAATTATTTCTCTGTTATTTAGTCATTCTGTCATTAATTTTTCAAAAAATAGTTAAAATATAATAATAACAGCATTGTAATTTTTCAAAAAATAGTTAAAATATAATAATAATAGCATTTTCAAACAGGATAGTGAATTATTTCTCTGTATTTAGTCATTCTAAGTCATTAATTTTCCAAAAAATAATTAAAATATAATAAAAATAGCATTTTCAAACAAAGGAGATAGGTTGTCACAGCTCTCCCCTTAGTAAACATAATGTAACTAACTCATAGCCTAAGGTCATGTAGCTGATCTTGGATGGATGCTATTGACAGTAATTATACACCCTTGGTCAACTAATTAATTGTTTAGACTAGGGATAACACAAAAATTACTTTATTATTTAAATTTTTGTGTTATATTTAATTAACTAATATAAACAAACAATCAGCTGATTTCAAAAAACCATTAGATATTAACTTAATATAAACAAACAATCAGCTGATTTCGAAAAACCGTTAGATATTTTATTGTATTGTTTAAATTTTTGGGTTATATTTAAAATATAACTAATATAAAACAAACAATCAGCTGATTTCGAAATTCGTTGAATGTTTCCCACCATAATCTAGAACACCGACATCCGCGTCGATCATCAAGCATGGTATTAGTTGCTTTGTTTCTCTGATAAATTAAAATTTATAAATTTTTAAATAAAATTAATTTATCGAATTTTATGAGTGAAAAAACACTAAAATCATATTATTTACAAGGGACCAAACTTTCCTAAATTATAATTTAATTGGATGAAGGTATCTGAAAAATAAAATAAACTAAGGAGGAAATGTGGAAATATAAAGTAAGGAGGAAATGATACGACAACTCAGAGAAATTTGGAGGAGTGGTTCTTGAATTTTTGGCGGTCCAAAGATGATGCTTGTATTAGACGATTCCGATTAAAAATGGAATAAAAAATAAAAAATTTATTTAAAAATCCAATTTTAGCAAAATTTTGGTTACTATGACAAAAAAATGATCGATATGACAAAAATTGATATTTTGAAAATTATTTCTCAATATAAGTAAAAATAAGGGAATCGGACCCTGTCAAGTCATTATTGACAACAGAGTTGAAGCAGGTCAATGGCCTGTCAATTACATTATTGACAGTGGAATTCTAAGGGTTTAACATTCTGGCATGCAACAAGTTAAAAGTGGAAACTGACCCATCCAGATTGGTTTATTGCAGTTGTGTTTATTGTTTTTGAAAAAGGAGCCTAATGAATGATCATGGTTCCTAAATGCTTTCTAGCTGAAATTTCATATTTTAAATGATTTTTACAAATCTAGGGTCCAATTACAGCAAAGTAAACAAATGGAAGTTGGATGTTATCTACAGTCACTATTAAATCATTAATATTGAGCTTGGTCAGGCATTGGTTATGCACTTGGTTTTTCAGAATCCATTTGAATTTCTTGATGTACTTCTTTCTTAATTCTGCTTTATAATTATAGAGATGTAAAATGCAGATGATTAATATAAAGGTTTGCAGGCAATATTTACCACTGTAGTCTGAAATAAGAGCATTATACTTTGTCCGAAGGCGGTAGTATGTTCTTCTGGAGTCAGTTAGTGCAAAAGTAAAACACTTGTATTTAATTCTATTCTCAAAGTGCTTTGATCTGGTTGGCAGACGAATTCTATAAAAAGACATTGGGAGAACATCATTAATCTTGCACTCTTTTAAGAATAAATAAAGTTCTTCCGCTTTTAGTAGAGACTTGAGCATATTCTTGAGTTTAAAGGTGTCCGTATTCTTGAGTTTAAAGGTGTCCGAGTTTAAAGGTGTTCATCACTGGCTCAGAATTAGAATTCATAAAATACACTTCAACCTGCTTCCTAATTCTAAATTAAGACAAGCCTTTATAGCAGGAAAAAACTTTTATTAATAAAGAGTAAAACGTTTTCGGTCTATTATAAGACCCGCTTCAGTACATAAATGATGAATGGAAATCGAATAGTTAAGGTTGGAACACATTCAAATCAAAGTCTAGAATACATTCAAAATTAAAAATAAAATTATATTATATAACGATTAAGCTTTTCTATTATATACTTATGATGTCATTAAATAAATTATTATTAACATAAAATGGTTTTAAATATTATAAATTATAATGTGCTGCCCATTTCATTATAATATAACAAAATAGGCAGCATATATATATATATAACCCATAATATTTAAAACCTTTTTATGTTAATAATAATTTATTTAATGATATCATAAGTATATCTTAATCTTTATGTAAATTTGCACGTTATTAATAGAGTTGGGACAATATGATACGATATATTGTGTATTGCCGATTTACTCATCTTGATATTCCAATATTTTTCGATATTTTTTGGACGCCGATATATCGAACAATAATGATATTTTACTTGCAATATTTTAATTGTTTCTGTATGTATTTAAATCGTTGGTTAAAGATAACGGCCGATTTCGTTAAACAACTCTTGTATGAAAATTATTTTAACATAATATTTTAATGAAATTAAAACAATAAATTTTATGATAATTATTAATCACCTTATTTGAAAAATCCATATTATGGATTGGGACAATACGATACGATATATCGTATATCGTCAATTTACTCATCTCGATATTCCAATACTTTTTGGACGCCGATATTTTTAACGATACGATATTACATTTGCAATAATATCGTTGGTTAAATTACATTGGTTAAAGATAATGGCCGATTTCTTTAAACAATTCTCTTATTAAAATTATTTTTAAATATTATTTTAATGAAATTAAACAATAAATTTTATGATAATCAATAATTATTAATCACCTTATTTGATAAATAAACAGAGGCTGGCGTGATTTTTTATTTTTTTTTGCATATTTTACACCCCCTTTCCAATCAGAAAAATTACTAAGGGGGCAGGGCCAGTTCTAACCACGGGCTGCACCCACAACCGTGGAGGGGAGCCGGATGGTGAAGGATGGAATCACTGGACTGGAGTGATATTTGAGATTAACGAACTGGTAACATTAGACAGACTGTTCCGTTCGTTTTCGTCATTGATTTCGGTTTTCGTTCTACTTGGATTAGCCAATATTAGATCAGCATGAAGATCCAATAAAATATTGGATAAGAGCAAGTTTTTGCTATTCAAATTTATCAAAGATTGCAATGAAACATTTGATTATATCACCCACATCAGTGCCTACTGAACATTTGTTTAGTAAGGCAGGTCAGTGGTATGTGCAAAAAGAAGCAGGTTGAAGCCTGAATTAATTTCAACGATTTTTATGCTGAAATCAGTAATAGAATCAAATTTCTGGTGATTTTCAATCACTTCTGGCAAATAAATGAGTTTAAAAGAAATTGTTGTTTGTTTTTCCCCTAAATATCATATTACAATATTTTCGATATTATCCCAAAATATCGTGATATCAAATATCGTATGAAAATCCATATTGGAATATCACCAATACAATATTTTGTTCTGTATTGCACATCTCTAGTTATTAATTATATAATATAATTTTATTTTTAATTTTATAATTTTGAATGTATTCTAGACTTTTGATTTGAATGTGCTCCAACCTTAACTATTTGAATTCCATTCATCATTTATATCCTGAAGCAGGTCTTATAATTACCGAAAACGTTTTACTCTATTAATAAAAGTTTTTTCCTTATTTTAACTTAGAACTTTGAAAATTCTTGAGTTTTTGGGCCTTGATTTTATAAAATTAACCATTTTCACAGCTTCATCAAAAACAAGTTTCAATTCATGAGGAAGACTTCTAGATGCTAAATTTTATCTGTGGATGCAGCAGTTGCTCCAAGTAATGTTGGGAGCTACCTTTATGACATGACCGTGAAGACTGGAGTAAATACCTAGCATAGACTTGACATCATCGGTACATAATCCACAACAATTAGACCAATCAATGCCCTAATCTTTAAAATAACAATTAATAGCATTAAAAATATCCTCACCTCTTGTTGGTTCTGATAAAGGGTGACAAAGTAATGTTTTCTTCAATTTCGTTATCAATCAAATATCTTGCTATATAATCTTATAAACACCTCTTGCTTCACGTAAACCAAAATAAAACTTTGCAGCACTTAAGCAAGGTTAATAATATGCTATAACAAGCAAAACAGCAAAATTAGTGACATCTGTGCTTTCATCAACTTGAATAGAAAAAAATTTATTATTTTTAATTCTGCTAATTATTGTCATTTCCACATCATAAGACATATCCTCAATTCTTCGAGATATTGTGTTGTTCAAAAGAGGAATGCTGTTCATTTTCTTTACTTATTTCTCTCCAAGCATATATTGAGTAGATCTTTTAAACAGAGAAGAATTAAATTCTCAGCTATGATATGATTTTCACCGCATTTAGCAATATGGTAACTAATGCGGTAACTAGCTTCAACGGCATTTTCTAAATCTTTGCTAAATGACATAATGTACGATATCAAATTCGATTTATTCTTAATTTGCTTCAAATGTTTAAAAAGTTCTCTTCCTTGTTTTTATAATTGGAATGTTTTAGTTGTAAATGCCATAAAAATAGGGAAGGTTTCATGCAGCCATTGGATAATACATCTCCACTTACTACACGTTGTAGTTTAGACAGTTTTCATTTCCTATATATGAAAATCCATATTTAATGTATTCAGCACAATACTTTCTCTTTTTCCCTCTTTGAGCAAATAAGGAAATCGCATTTTTAGTGTTTTGATTCGAAGTGGTAGTGTCTTGAGAAGTACTAGCAAATTGAACATTTTCACATTACGTTTTAGCTCTTTTCTTGATCCGTGTTCTAACCACTTAGCCATATCTAATGAGAAATCAATAAAAAAAAAATTAATAAAAATACTGAATAAATAATAAAATTTGCCAAATGTAAATTTGGAGAAACTAGTTTCTTTCTTGTTAACAATAAATCGTCGTTAACAATGGAATCATAAAAACTACTAATTATAAATTTGTTTTTTGACGATATGTCATCCCGCTGTTCAGGCGATTATTGGCATGCAGAGCACCACAGAAATGACACTGCAATGTTAATTTGAAGGTCAAAGATTGCAGCACCAAAGCAGCTGATGTGCAAAATACATACACAGGCTGTTATTGCAATATCTTCCCAAAGAAGAAAATGGCTTCCCAAAGAAAAACATTTTAAAAAATGTGGTAAATTATGATAATTTATCATCACTAAGCATGCCATACATCCAGGATTGGTCTGGACTGATCTGGATTTCAATAGTTGTTGGAACTTTATAATTTTACTAAATATTTAACTGCTTATACTCTTATACAAATATAATCACACTTTAATGCACTATTAGCAGTAGAGACATCTTAACTTAAAACTCTTTTAATTATAACAAACGTTTTCGACTAATTACAGTCCTCTTCAGGTTAATACACACTCTTACCAAAACATAAACATACTATAACAGTCTTTCGTTCTAAGAACATTCCTTGTTCTAAACTATTTTAAAAAAAAAAATTTTATAAAATATTTTATAAATATATTAATATTAAAAAAAAATAAAATTTTAAATAAATAAATAAAATAAAAAAAAAAAAAAAAAATATATTTTTTTTATATGTTTTAATATAAAACTAAAATAAATTAATTATGTTTCAGCTATTATAAAATATCAAAGAGTTAACTTGTGATCTTCCTTCTTGCTTGCAAACATCATTATAAATCCCGCAAAAATTTTAATCCTAATTAAATACTAGAAAATAATCATTAAGTTCTACGACGGAATTACGGATTATACCAGTTAGAAATATGCCAAAAATTTTATAAACTATTAAAGTTATGTATATAGTTTTATTGTTTATCGTATACGGCATTCGTTCCTCCATATAATTAATCAGTTAATTCAGTTTGAGGTTTAAACGCAAACCGAATAAAACTGGTTTCACAGTTAAAAATTTTCTTACTTAGCCCCGAGGCATTTTTAAAACTCGCATCGAGTCATTTTTAACGGATAATTCTGCAGACTATTTTCCTGTTTGGATGACACTTATATATCAAAAGAAATAAACAAAATTCTGAAAATTTGCGAATAAGAATTTTTCTACTTCTTGTATTAAAGTTTTTATTTTTTCAGTAATTTTTTCTTACCTCCTGGCTGTTTTCAGTTGGTCTTGTTATCGTTTTGGAAATTGCATATTTACGTGGTTATATATACACACACATATTTCATAAATTTGAAACTACTACTTCGTAACTTCAGAATGTTTATGTTAATATCTAAAAGAATAGATTTTCATTAGCATCACCACTTTATCAAATTCCTTTTATCGTGTAGTGATCGGGAGTGAGAGTACCCCATGTGGCAAGACAAACTCCTAGAATCAGTTAGACTCATAAACAGCACTTTAATCTCTTTCAGGAAACACAAATTTACATAAACCACTTCCTTAACAGTTCGCGAATGCATCGACGAAGGATAGAAAAGACCAACCACTGTGCACACGTTATGACTAACGGATTAGTTTTATTCGAACTCGGGATTAAAATTGAATACAGGGAAGTGTTGTGAACGAAGTAGCATTCTATTGTTTCTGAAGGGATTATGTTGTTACTACACACATGATAGGGTTTAGCATATTGTCTACTGGACGGTGTGTTTGTCAGACTGTGGAAATTTTAGATATTTAGTAGTTTAATAATGTCTTCTTAGATTTATGTGCTTCACTTAAAGATTTACTGTGTTATTTTGTTTATAACGAAATATCCAATCTTTGCCAAGATATGAAGGTCTGTTATTGCTACTCTTTATGGTAATCTTTTGATGTATGGTATCTAATATTTCTAAAATGTTATTATTTTCCATTCGCTCTTATTTTTATAAGGTATAATTAAGTGGAATTAATTAAAAAAAAGTCCTGTTCTGATGAGTTTACTCGGAATTTAATTTATATTATTATTTTACTAATTATTTCTTTTAATAAAAATTTAATAATTGAAAAGTTTGGTAATTTAAGCTTAATTTACGTAAAATAAAAGATATCCACTTCGTTTCTATAAATAAATTTTAAAATTACGAATAAAAAAAAATATTTTATTTTAAAAAATAAAAAATATTAAATGCGCAGTTTGTTTGGCATTTTTGATCGGGGAAAGTTATGGGGAAGTAAATTTTCTTTTAGTAAAAATTAATCAAGAGAGATATTCACTGTTGTCCTGTATCATTTTTCTTATTTAATAAAAATTTCTTCGAAAGTGAATATAATTTTGTAGTTCTTTAGAGAACACATCTTTACCATTATCTCCTCTTTAAAGTAAAAAAAAAAAAAACTGTTCGGGAAAACAAATTACGTATTATGTTTCCTTATAAGGAAATTTTTTTTTATTTTTTTTGAATGATAAAAACAAAAAAGCATCAATTTCAGCACCTTATTTAGTAAAAATATCCTTATAAGGTAAAAAACACTCAATTTCAATTTCTGCTGTAAAGAAATATACAAAATATTAAAAAACATCAATTTCAACGCCTTATTTAGTAAAAACATCCTTATAAGGTAAAAACACTCAATTTCAATTTCTCGTGTAAAGAAATATACATAATATAAAAACACAGCAGTTTAATTAATCCTTTTCAAAAGTGAAATTTACAGATTTTTCATCGAAACTGAAATGAAAATAAACGTTACAGAAAGCAGATTTTTTTTTTCGTTTGGATACGACGACAGGATTTCAACATTAATTCAATGATTTATTTACGGAAATCATCATTTTTCGTTTTCTAAACGTACTTCCCCCAGTATAGAGTTATGAAAACACACATAATTAATCAATAACCATTTTGTTTTTCCTGTTGCAGAAAATAAATTTTCTTCATTCATCACACGACTCATTCCGGATAAACAAGGATTTTTATAATTATTCGTCTGCAATTTAATATACACAAGAACGTCACAAACTTTTATATAATTTAATAATAATAATAATAATAATAGTAATATAATTTTTTACTACACGGATATTTATAAGCTATATATTAAAAAAAAATGTTTTTGACATTTTTCTTGCAAAAAATAAAAAATAAAATAAAATTTGTTGACTTATTTTTAAAGAATGTTTGAAACACAGAGTTAAATCAATAAAATCACGTTTGAAATTCAATTATTCAAAATAATTGAATTTAAAACGTGAATTTTATTGCAAAAGTACATGCAGAAAATGAAATAATGCAGAATATTAATGATACAGAAAAGACGTTATACTCGGAAAACAACACACGCAAAAAAAAGAAAGAAAAGAATTTATTTTAGTTGGAATCTTTTGCAACTGAAGGTTGTCTTTTTTTTAAGGACACAAAAAAAAAGAAGATAAGAAAGAAAATTTGCTTGATTAATATAAACTTCCATAATGATCGTCACGTGACCAGGCATTTTACCGAGATTGCAGTTATAAAAGTGCAGTAATTAATCGATTGGCTTCGACATGTGGCTCGCTTAGTATTCTATAGGACCGTAAGATGGCATCACACACGTAAGCACCCATATCCAGCGGATTGTTTACTCGGTAGAGCCAAACAAAGTAAGATAAATGAAAAGATTCTGTACGCGATAGAAACAGCGTACAAAGTAACACACAGTTACTCGCAAAGTTTTTCTCTTACCTCATAATAAGTAGACTTTATAATATTCTGGATTTCAAATTTTCTTTACTCCAGTATTTATTAACACTTTGTTTAAGTGGACTGGCTCTTCAAATATGTTATAGTTGAATAGCAATACAATAATCACACAGACCACAGGTCCAAGTGTTGCTTATGTGCAATAAACTTTGATTTGTTTCCAACTTTTAATTGTTATTGTGAGGATCGCAGGGATGTCAAAAGTCAAAATGTCAGGATTTGGTTGTTTCATCTCGCTCAGCACATGAGTAAGGACACTAGAGGTCTGGAATTAGAGATTGACTAAACTTCTTGATCATAACTAAAAATAAGCATATTTATTTAACATAATGAATGTATAACATAAACAAACTGTAAATAAAAACTGCTCTCAAAGGCTAATAATATTTCATCATCATCAACTAGAAATGGCCACTTAAGTGTAGGTTTCCTCAACCATACAACTGTGCCAGAGTTTTCTTCCATCTCTCTCTATCCAACACTAAGGATTCATCCAGATCAAGATTTGTCAGGTTGGATTTTACTTCGTCCATCCATTTTCTCCAAAATCTTCTGCTTCCTCTTCTTCTCTGGGCTTCCCAGTCCATTAGGATCTTAGGTAATCTTTCAGATGTCATTCTTTTTACATGATCATACAATTGTAATCTATGCATCTCAACCGTTTGTGAAACATTTAACATTCATCATTGTTCTGATCGCTATTTTGTTCAAAAAAATCAGCTGATCACTGATTTGTTCTAATTCCGCTCTCTGTCACATCTAGATTTTCTAGCAGCACATCTCCAAAAGTTCATTTCTGTTGCCAGTAGACTATGTCTTTTAAGTAATGCCCATGTCGCTGCACCATAAAAAAAGGATGCTTTGGACAATGGCAGAGAAAATATATTTTTGATTCTTGAGAGTATATTACTGCTCCATAGGATGGAGTTCAGAGCAGCTATCGCTTTCCTAATTTCTCCAATTCTTTTGTCAATGTCTTGTTGGCATGTACCATCACTGTGTAATAGGGATCCAAGGTATTTGAATTCTTCAACAGTCTTCAATTTTATGTTGTCTGCAATTTTGTTTTTGATCGGGGAAAGTTATGGGGAAGTAAATTTTCTTTTAGTAAAAATTAATCAAGAGAGATATTCACTGTTGTCCTGTATCATTTTTCTTATTTAATAAAAATTTCTTCGAAAGTGAATATAATTTTGTAGTTCTTTAGAGAACACATCTTTACCATTATCTCCTCTTTAAAGTAAAAAAAAAAAAAACTGTTCGGGAAAACAAATTACGTATTATGTTTCCTTATAAGGAAATTTTTTTTTATTTTTTTTGAATGATAAAAACAAAAAAGCATCAATTTCAGCACCTTATTTAGTAAAAATATCCTTATAAGGTAAAAAACACTCAATTTCAATTTCTGCTGTAAAGAAATATACAAAATATTAAAAAACATCAATTTCAACGCCTTATTTAGTAAAAACATCCTTATAAGGTAAAAACACTCAATTTCAATTTCTCGTGTAAAGAAATATACATAATATAAAAACACAGCAGTTTAATTAATCCTTTTCAAAAGTGAAATTTACAGATTTTTCATCGAAACTGAAATGAAAATAAACGTTACAGAAAGCAGATTTTTTTTTCGTTTGGATACGACGACAGGATTTCAACATTAATTCAATGATTTATTTACGGAAATCATCATTTTTCGTTTTCTAAACGTACTTCCCCCAGTATAGAGTTATGAAAACACACATAATTAATCAATAACCATTTTGTTTTTCCTGTTGCAGAAAATAAATTTTCTTCATTCATCACACGACTCATTCCGGATAAACAAGGATTTTTATAATTATTCGTCTGCAATTTAATATACACAAGAACGTCACAAACTTTTATATAATTTAATAATAATAATAATAATAATAGTAATATAATTTTTTACTACACGGATATTTATAAGCTATATATTAAAAAAAAATGTTTTTGACATTTTTCTTGCAAAAAATAAAAAATAAAATAAAATTTGTTGACTTATTTTTAAAGAATGTTTGAAACACAGAGTTAAATCAATAAAATCACGTTTGAAATTCAATTATTCAAAATAATTGAATTTAAAACGTGAATTTTATTGCAAAAGTACATGCAGAAAATGAAATAATGCAGAATATTAATGATACAGAAAAGACGTTATACTCGGAAAACAACACACGCAAAAAAAAGAAAGAAAAGAATTTATTTTAGTTGGAATCTTTTGCAACTGAAGGTTGTCTTTTTTTTAAGGACACAAAAAAAAAAGAAGATAAGAAAGAAAATTTGCTTGATTAATATAAACTTCCATAATGATCGTCACGTGACCAGGCATTTTACCGAGATTGCAGTTATAAAAGTGCAGTAATTAATCGATTGGCTTCGACATGTGGCTCGCTTAGTATTCTATAGGACCGTAAGATGGCATCACACACGTAAGCACCCATATCCAACGGATTGTTTACTCGGTAGAGCCAAACAAAGTAAGATAAATGAAAAGATTCTGTACGCGATAGAAACAGCGTACAAAGTAACACACAGTTACTCGCAAAGTTTTTCTCTTACCTCATAATAAGTAAAAGTGGATTAAAATATAATATATATATATAGAGAGAGAGAAAGGAGACATTATCGAATACATTCTCTTTATTTTTATATTAACTCCCTTTGTGCTTAACTGGAGAAAATTAAATTTTCTAGTCGAATAAAAGTTTCTGATCATATTAAGCTAATTGAAGAGTCTTAAGGTTCTATACCGATAACATTCCCTTCTACTTACCCAGCGTTTGTTAAAGATCGCGAACGGAAATTGAACGGAAGCCTTAAAAGCTGTAGACGTTCTGGTATTCACTTCATGTTGTTAATATCCGGAGCAAAGAAACTACGTTGGCCCTTCCCTCCCAATCTCCAGGGAAAAGTAATGCCATCTATAGAACGGAATTTGAAACTCACTCCATAAAAGGGACTCGTAATGACCTTTAAAAATTAATGATATATATTTTCCCCCGAAAAATAATTATTTTTCTATTAATTATGCGATTATTAATCAAAAAATTCTATCGCAGTTTTAAAGGAAGAAGAGTATTTTTGCGGAGTTTCACTGCAATGTTTAAGCGCAACGAGGAGAAGCGTAGTAAAGTAGATCGTTTTCAATGAAACGAAATCGAAGTGATAAATAGTTTCCATTCATAAATTTTTTTTTGGAAATGTACATCCGCGTGCATCGAAAGCGAAATTTACGCGTTTCGATTCACGTGAGAAATTAATCTATTTCGTAATTCTTTCCATTTAAAGATTTTTACGTCAATTACGGCGAAACTAATAAATATCTGTAATCGATATTTTTATTCAGATAAATTTTGTTCAGTTTCGTTATAAAAAAATTACGTTCGTTATAATAAATTTTAGTATGTTTATATCTATTAAATGTATTGCCGGTTTTAATTAAAACGCATTCGCATTAATTCTTAAGATAAATAATAGGAATCTTAATTTCTTACAGGAATAACATTCTCTCTCTCTCTCTGTAATATTTTGCCTCCAGTCTCGAGTAAAATATTGTTGTTCAAACAGCTAGCAATTATTAGTAATTACAAGTAAGGCTAATTGATTTTAACGTAATGATGCCCTTGTTGTGATGCCCACAAAATTTTCACTTTTCGAAAAGTTAAAAGTATATTTTAATAATAATCGTAATTAAATTTGTAACAGAGTCCTATTAACGAAAACATATTTTTTTTTTCGTTCCGTTAGGTAGGACCGCATTTTATTTTAAGCACTGTTTAAAAAAGACATTTTGTTAGAAGAGCTTACATTTGCAAACGACTTTCCCTTTTATTTTATAAAGAAAAATTTGTTTTCCTTTAATAATCAATTATCCAAAAAACATCAGAAATCCGAACCTTTAACTCCCCAATTACTGTAGTTTGAATAAATAAAGTTCTGTTTCTTTAAAAGTTTCCATAAAATTAAGTCCCCACTGAATACTAGCTTCCAAGCTACCAGAAAAATCTATTTGCAATATTTACATTATTATTGTGAATTATAATAAATGGAAACTGTTTGCAATGATATATTAATCGGCATAATTTCATTTTTTATAATAAAAGCGAAAGTGTTTATTACCAAGGATACAATTCGCGTTTACACGTAATAAAAAAAATATGAATGTCTAATTTTATAACACGTGTTCTCGTACAAAGAATGGAGCAAAAAAATATTTATTTTGACAATAACTTCAAAATTTACCAATAAATAGCATTCGATAATGTAGCATTATACACGCTAATAAATTTGCCATGTTTCAATGATGTGGTCAATAATCTCTTGAAGGATGTTTTATGAAACTGCTTCAACTAGATTTTGGAGATCTCTTAAATTTATCATGTTTTGATGCAGCGATCTTCCAAGATGCCTCTCGATCATAACCAAACATATTCAACTGAAGGTACATCCGGCCATATAGAAGATCAATGGAGTAACTTCCAGTAAAGATCTCTATTGGTATCACTACACTGAAGTGGACATTACTGTGAAACAAACTGCAGCCTTAGACGACGGCTTAAAACTTTCTTCGAATTGTAAGAATTTCGTGAAATTATCACTAAAATGCTCGGTTTAATCCTTACATATTTATCTCGATGGCAGTCAATAGTAAAGGAAGTTCCTTAGAGTAACAATACCAGCTTCTATGACAACTTCATATCTATCTCAGTATTTATTTTCTCTATCTCTACATTGTTTGCTAGCATCACTACAATATATAATGTCCCATCGGGAATTGCAGTAATGGTCTGTACAAAAACGGTTAGTTTCTTGCATTCGTCTTCTACTAGAGATGATGAAAAGATATTTTTATCGTCTCTAATATCGTAACATAAAATTTTCTGGACTTAACTTGACAATATGCTAATTAATTTGCAATATTTCCGAGTTTGGAAATCTGCATAAATTCAAACACTATCGCTAACAGAAAAGGAACAATTCTTTCTTTAATTCGCTTAAAATAAATAAGTAATATTTAATTTTTATCGTCTTAAAATATTGGGATGTATAAACGGGAGAATGTTTGGTTTAAGAAAAGTTATTGGTGGTACCACTATCGCTAACAGAAAAGGAGCAATTCTTTCTTTAATTCGCTTAAAATAAACAAGTAATATTTAATTTTTATCGTATTAAAATATTGGGATGTATAAACGGGAGAATGTTTGGTTTAAGAAAAGTTATTGGTGGTGTAAATTTTAATAAATTTGACTACATTCACAGAGAATTTTGATCTAGATGATCAATTATATCAATCAATACACGTTCCACTTTCGATGGTCGGTAGTTAATAAAATTTACGCATGAAAATGGATTATAATGATATGGCGTGGTTAATAATATAAGGAAATTTGAATTTTATTTATATCGCCCATAATATTCAATCATGAAAATAAATAAAAATTGTGTTTTAATATTTACCGCATATAAAAGGAACTACATCTTATAATAATAATTCTGCAAAATTTTCTGTATCAGTAGTTGGATTAAAAATAAAAAGAAAATTTAAAAAAAATGGAATATTTAAATATCAAATATTTAAATTAAAAAAAATCAGTTTCGATTCGCAAAATTGCATTTAGTAAAAATTGAATTTTTCTTTGCTATTTATTATTAGAAAATAAATTAAATGAACGTTTCGCGAACCGAGAGATATTTTCTTGAACATTCCATTTTAAAATTAAAGTAAATTAATCAATGAAAGTACACGCGCAATCAATTTGATCAATTTCGAACACGTGAAACGAAGTAGTATCCAGTCAGTTGCGCAGTGAAAGTAACAAAAAAAAAATGAAAGTGCACATGCAAAATCAATTTCAATAACTCGGAGTGCACGTGCGTAGTGAAAGCGAAATTTACACGCATTCCATTGAGAAGTGAAGAAATGTCTGAGTTCGTGAGAAAATCATTTTAATCCTTTTCAACGACGTAATAATGCACGTGCGTAGCGAAAGTGAAATTTTTACACACTCATTCCATTGAGAAACGGTTAGAAGTATTCACTTGTTTTAATCAATTTTAATATAAATTAATCATTATTTTTATTTACTCATTAACAAATTATCAATATAAAAATCGACTGATTATTATTGTTGTTATTGTTATTATTTTAATATCGTAACGAAGAAGTATCCATCAGTTGTGCAGTGAAAGTAAAAAAAGTGAAATTGCACATGCAAAATCAATTTCAATAGCTGGAGTGCACGTGCGTAGTGAAAGTGAAAGTGAAATTTACACGCATTCCATTGAGAAGTGAAGAAATGTCTAAGCTCGCGAGAAAACCATTTTAATCCTTTTCAACGACGTAATAATGCACGTGCGTAGCGAAAGTGAAATTTTTACACACGCAGCATTCCATTGAGAAATAGTTAAAAATATTCACGTGTTTTAAAAGTAATCAGTTTTTTTTTTTTTTTAATCAATTTTAATATAAATTAATCATTATTTTTATTTATTTCTCTAACAAATTACCAATATAAAAATCGTTATTATTATTATTATTTTAATATCATATCATTAAACTTCGCTCACAAAAGTTTTAAATTTATTTTTGATAACTTATTTTTATCGTTTAGTAAAACGATGATGATGATCTATAGTCCAATTAAGAACGTAGAAAAAAAAAAAAAAAAAAGAAGAAGGACAAGAAAAAAAAGATGATCTATAGTCTAATTAAGAGCGTAAAAAAAAAAAAAAACAAGAAGAACGAACGATCTCTTAAAAATCAAACCCCTTTCAATTACAGATAGATTTTTAAATTTTAAATTAAAATATTTTTGAAAGATTTGAGAAAATAAACTTAATTCAAATTGAAATTCACTTAATTGAATATCTGTCATAAAAAGAAAAGAAGAAGCGAAAAATCGATCGAAGATTTATGGAGGGAAGGCAAAAAAAAAAAAAGAAGAAATATCTTTCACACCCTTTTATATTTAGAATGCATCAACAGATTCAATTAAAACATACTGCTTAATAAATCAATGCTTTGCCGACATTAAACAGAAAGGTCATTAAATTTCCGATTAGTGCAACATTCAATTGACTTTATTTCAATTCATCAAGGAAACTTTTGTGAATTGAAGTTTAGGAAAGGAGAGAGTTCCTTTACTTCTATTGTGAGTTGTTAAAAGAAGAGGAAATTGAATCAAACACCAAGATCAGTTTATTCGCAAGAACACTTATTTTACTTGATTAAAAAGTTTACTTGATAGACAACGTTGCCAGTGTGTTATTCCAATTTAATCAGCAATTTTTTTTTTCCTTCTTCTGTTTCCAAAAATAAAATATATATATAAAAAAAAATAATTGTTTGGAAGCGGAATTTTGTCCGAATTAAACAATTTTAACATAAAATTTGCAATTTTTAACGTGACTTTAATCGATTTTCTTCTTTTTTTTTTCTGTTGTAAAAATTCGAATTTAACTTTTCGAACTTTTTTTTTTTTTTTGAAGATTTTATAACAGTAATTTATTTTTAAATTATAAAAACTTAAAATGATAAAAAAAAAGAAACTTATTCTTATTTTGTTCGAGGAGTTGCAGTGATTCTTATTAAGCTGGAGGAGTAAAGTTTATATATACACTTTAGCAAGCATGCATGCACTTTAACATGCCTACCCTTTAGCATGCCTTCTCTTTAGCATACCTTCTCTTTAACATGTGTATTCTTTTTACATGTGTAAAAAAATAATCTAGAACTAAAAATTGTATTTAGATAGAATTATATACGTAGATTTTCTTCTACCGTTTAACTTTTCACTCCTAGAAAGATGATAAAAAAAGTTGTTAGATCTATGGATACCTGAAAATGACTTTGTGATAGATCGATAATTATGCTAGCAGCTTGTAAAGAAAATGTGTATCATGATCTTTCCGGAAAATTGCATGGAATTTGAAACTGGAATTCTCTTACTGAAGCAATTTCAGTTGCCTTAGTTTTAAAATTGCAGGCAGAGAAACAATTCAACTAGCAAAATTACAAGAGGAAAAAAAGACACGTCCAAATGGCTTACTACCTCAAGTGATCCAAATTTAGTAGGACGTCGGCAGTTCTGCCAGTTTTTTTTTTTCCTGTACCTCTTTAGGATGAGGAGGAATTTAGTGAAATAGTAGCTCTTTAAAATGATTTAAGAGCTATTTAAAAGATTTATAATTAAGAGGGGACAGTGCAAATTTAATTTCGGGATGAAGTTTAATCTGATCACCTGTATCCACAGAAAGACATGTTTATCCCATTAATTTAATCCCAATTAATGTCTTGCTCGTATAGAAGCCAAAATTAACCATCTATCAAAAGACCTTTATGATATTAACACTCCTGAAAGACGCTATCTGATGTTAAATGAGTGATTCAGAAGGTACACTCAATACATCGATTCATTTACAGTCACAATATCCAAATAGAGCTCGAGCAAACTTCCCATCCCCCACTCAGTATCTGCAAATTTAATTAATCAAGAAACTGTTTTAAATTACAATCAATATAAAATTCTGCACACCAGATAGTGCCGCAAAGTGGCAATATTTTATCTCGGTTTGACTTCCTCCAACATCTCATTAATATATATCATGAATTATTTTTCATATTTTTAAATAATAGTTATCCCCACTCGCTGTATAAATACTGAAAAAAAATTATCTTTTTACCTAAGATAATCTTCATAATTTTAAATTTTAAAAAGTTATAATATTAATCATTTATTCATCTCTCTCCACTATTCATATTCTTCTCTCTCTCTCTCTCTCTCTTTATTATCTAACATCGTTATATATTCTAAAAATAATTTTTTTTCCTCCTTTCTGCTTGTTGGTGTGAACTTTAAAAAAGTTTCATTTGTGTAAAGTTGATTAAAAAGTTGTGATAATGTTTAGATCAGATTAATGGAATATTTTGATATATTATTATTTTGGCGATGTCGAAATTTTAGGTTAAGACAATGTCTACATGAAAATTTAGACGTTGATAGATTATTTTGCGTGAAAGCTTGAAGGATAATAGGATATTTTATGCAATAATCTAGTAGTTTAACCTGTAAAGCACTCCTTTATCTTTATATTAATAAGTTATTTTACGTGAATTTTAAAAATCGTAGGCATATATTACGTGAAAAATCTTAATAAAATGCAATATTTTACTTTCCGTGAAGAATATTTTATAAAATATTCTATAAATCAGCGGTTCTCAACCTGTGGTACGCGTACCACTGCTGGTATGTGTATAATCTGAACTTCCAATTTGTGTACGAGGTATATTTTTGTTGGTGGTACTGAAATTTTTGAATTTTGATTTATGAAAAGATTGAGAGCCACTGCTATAAATCAATGAAGTTTGTTTGATAAGGGCTTGTGGCGCAAGGGCTTTCTGGGCCATGCTGCCCAAATAGAAGGTTATATAGTATCATATTAAGATAAAACAACAAGAAAAGGAGCATTACACGAGTTGCTCCAAGAGTAAATCTTGCATGTACTGCAATTATATAAAGTTATATATGCTGATGTGCTTCGCTTATATATCAGATTAAACTTCTAACAAGGTGATATCGGATCGATTAAAGGCATACAAACGATGTCTGCTGAGATACCAACAAGTAAATATATGATATACAGTTAAGATATCAAATCAATGAAGTATTTTGCATACAAACATACAAATGAGATATTTATCGCTAAAACCTGGTGATTTTAAGTGAAAATTTAATAATGACGCATAAATCTAGCGCTCGAATGTAAAAAAATTAAAAGTTAATAGAATATTTAACGTCAAAACTCGAACATTTTCTCGTAAACAGTTCTTAGGTAGCTCAACAAACCATTCAATATTTTTGCATATTCCCAAGTTATATTTAGTACAAAGCGCTTTAATGAAAGTTATCGTCATCTGGATATGGAGAAAAAAAAATTCAATCGAATATTAATGAGAGTATTTTTATAGAAAATCTTTGCAGATTTTTATGATGAAATTATCCATTGAAGCAGTTCTCAATAGTCGAAGACCGTTAAAAACTGTTAATAAAAATTGTATGCAAATTCTGAAAGCTCATGTTTGTGTAAATGAAAGTGCAAGCCACGACGAAAAACCGCATTTCGTTTGAATACGATTTTACTGCCGCATTTAACAATCTTTTTTATTTATTATAAGTCGAATAGTATAAGAACCCTTAATCCAATCTACAAAAGTTTTGATTCGAAATAGTTCGATAATCCCTGAGGGAAGTTTTATAAAGAAACGTCTTAGATTGACGGTATAGAGGGAAAAGTCGTAAAGAAAAGCGCGACAAAAACTTTCCCTGAGAACACTTATCCTTCAGTATTTTTATCGCTTATAGGCTGATTTTATATATATTTATATAGGCCTTACATGTTATAAAATCATGTGCATCATTCTCTTTTTTTTTGGGAGGTAATGCCCATCATTTAACCGAGTTTCAGTTTGAGCCTTTACTGATGTTGAAGAAATCTGAGCAAATATCAGAAAAATAATATTTTTATATATATATATTTTTTCTAAGCATTTTTGACAGAGTGAGGATAAAGTTGTCTATTGAAGAGTTTTCTCAGCAGTCAAGAATATTGAAAATTTAAAAATCGAGCGCAAATTTTAAACGAAATAAATCGATTTTTCTTAATATAAATTGCTTTGTTCTTTTTAAATCGATTCTTTGCATTCTGAAGAATTTTAAGAAATTTAATCTCATAAATATTAAAATTACAGTTGAATATTTTCAGAAGTTTCAGTTTTAGTTCAGTTGAATATTTTTCAGTCAGTTCAGTTGAAGTCCCCAGTTTCAGTTTCAGTTCAGTTGAATATTTTTCAGTTAGTTCAGTTGAAGTCCCCAGTTTCAGTTTCAATTCAGTTGAATATTTTTCAGTTAGTTCAGTTGAAGTCCCCAGTTTCAGTTTTAGTTCAGTTGACTATTTTTCAGTTAGTTAAATTGAAATCCCCAATTTCAGTTTTAGTTCAGTTAAATATTTTTCAGTTAGTTCAATTGAAGTCCCCAGTTTGAGTTTTAGTTCAGCTGAATATTTTTCAGTTAGTTCAGTTGAAGTCCCCAGTTTCAGTTTTAGTTCAGTTGAATATTTTTCAGTTAGTTCAGTTGAAGTCTCCACTTTCAGTTTCAGTTCAGTTGACTATTTTTCAGTTAGTTCAGTTGAAGTCCCCAGTTTCAGTTTTAGTCGTTGAATATTTTCCAATTAGTTTAGTTGGATTCTTCAGTTTCAGTTGAATATTTTTAAAATTTGAAGTGTTTTACACCTGTGTATTTTTAATAATTTTAATATTTGTAATTTTTACAAATTAAACATAATTTTAAATACCTAAAGGCGATTTTAATCTGTTTAGGAATATTAATTTAAAGGATTAAAAAAAGTTATATATTTATAAAATCTTATAAATTATATGATAATTGAAATCGTAAAAATCGTCCAAAAAAGCGATATAAATTTTGGTTGTAAAATGTGCGAATTCCAAATAAGTTATAACTATTGATATGCAAAACTTTTTACGACGTTATAAATCCGTATATATTTTGGATGGAGCAAGCTATTTCCATTTGCAAATGTTCAATTTTCAAGGGTCATTTAACACAAGGTAAAGCTGAGAGGAGGAAAAAAAATGCAAAGCAAAAAAAAAAAAAAAAAAAAATTTAACACAAGGTAAAGCTGAGAGGAGGAAAAAAAATGCAAAGCAAAAAAAAAAAAAATACTCCTCACCTATCGAGAAAGAGAGAGATGTTAAAATTAAAGCTACAAAATATCACAAGTTGTATCTGCGAGGAACGTATACAAGATAATTTTTAACTTACGAATTAAACTTGTAAAAATTCCAGAATTGGAATGCAAGAGATTCCGTTGCAAAGAGAAAAACCATATTGCATTTTTGTCAATTAATCTGTTATAGAGGTTATCTAGAATCCAGAATTGCTCTTGCCTATCTTTTTATTATTCCCAAAACTTCAAGGAGATAAAATTCTCTAGTAAATAGTGAAAAAAATTTCCAAAAATTTAATAAGGAAATTCGTGAAAATAGATTTTACTGCCAATATTCCCCAAAGAAGTCGCCATCAATTTTTGTGTAGAAAGTGCGGAAATTTACCCAAATAGCGTTATTATCCGATAGAAATGTCGTAACAGGGAATTCCGAAGTGGATATGTTTAGTAAATTATCGGGATTTATTTCCCTCTTCAGATCATATCGAATCTCTGTAATGCAACAGTACTTAAAACGTCATTTAAAAAAAAATTTGTAAAAGAGCGAGATGGTGTAACAAAAAAATTGAATTTAAGTACTTTCGAGTCTTTTTTAGTGTGAATAATAATTGCCGAGATGTTTTACACAACTTTAATCTGGCCGATTATAAATTTATAAGATTATCTTTAACTGGAATGCATGGCATTGCAAATATCTGAGCACGTCATGGACAAAACAGACAGTAGTTTAGTTGTATATAGAAAATCATTAATTTTAAAAGTTTCCCCAAAAAATAAATACGTTATAATCTTATTAAAATGATGAAACGTTGTTTGAACTTGGAGTTTGTTCAGGTAAAGCGCTGGAAAAGAAGTTTACTTAAACTAATTGCAACAGGAATTCCCCGTTCCATTAGAACAAATTACAAGAGAAATTTATTATATCATCAATAATATATTTCTGTAGCCAATATATAATTGTGTATTTTATCAATATATGTATATATACTTATTCTATTAATTCAACATTTGCTCTGTTTATCTACAGCAAAATTTATCTTTTCTCTTGCAGAAACCATCGGAGAATGGACAGTGCTAATGTAAGTAGACACGCCTTTAATTCAATTGTCAAGAGTGTTCTCCCTCCCAATTGCACTTTGGACAAATATGTGACATTTCTGTCATTTGTCACCTGTTCCAGCAAATTTCTTTATCAGATAATTACCAGATAAAAATGATCACCGTAAACAATCTGCAGATAAGAGGTAGCCATTTTTCTTTCTGTCTTTAGAATTGTAATAGTGTTTTAAAATATTTAATTTTACGTTTATTTAATCATTCGTAAGATTAACTATATTTAGATTTATTTTACTTGTAGATTTATTATATATTTTTTAAAGTAGAAGGAGTGGCATTTAATAAAAATTAAACTGTTTCGGTTGTATTTTTTCGCTGTAACTATTCGCTATATATATAACGAACCCACGAGAGTCATAAAAATTGGCTTTTAGGAAAGATATATATATTTACCAAATTTGGATTTGTACGATTTAACATTTAATGCCAAGTACTAAATTTTTATAACGCACAAGTGTGGCTATATACAACAGTAAAATTGAGCTCTTGCTTGTTGTTTCTTGCAACTGAGTCAGCTATAGAAGTTTGACCAGTTCTAAATCACTGAAGTGATCTTCGTAGTATCAACTGGCCAAGCATGCACTAGCGGATTCAGATCAAGAGAACAAACAGACCGTTCCATGACTGAAACCCATAGGATATCGATTAGTCAAAGAACTCCAAGTTCACGTGCATTATCATCCATTACGACGACATTATCCTCAATTTCTATATCCCAAAGCATTACATATGCGATGAGAATCTTCTATTTCCGAGCGGTCCATTGACAAATACATGAAGACTCATGTAGCTCTCCTAAATCATCAAACTGTCTCCCTTCCATAAAGTATCACTTTTCAGAATAATCTTTACCTATAAATACGGATGTACAAAGCGATTCTAATGGAAAGAAACACAGTATCGTTACATAACATCTTGAATAAAACATGCGTATTTTTTCCAGGAATAATTATATATAAGACAATTAGGGGTATTTTTTTATATAATGCATTAGGTTATTTAACTAATTTAATAGGCATTTCATCAAGTATTCATGAGTTAAATAAGATAACTAAGTATTGTTTTTGTAGATATATATATATATAAGGCTAAGATTTTCATAATTAATGGGAAAAAAAACATCATGAAACATCGCGGACAGTTTTGTATTTCGAGAATTATACATAATTACGCGCTCTTATCATTAATTATGTATCGAATTGTGCATTTTTAAATGGAAGAATAAGTTATCGCAAATAGTCTTCTAACGCAATTAAAAATTCCAAAAAGGAATTTATACAATGAGCAAAAGAATTAAGGTAATTAAGATATTTAAATTTTTATTTTAAAAAAAAGATTATGCTCATATTTAATTAAATAATCTTAAAATAAATTAGCTGGGTGTAGATTTATGTTAAATGTTTGTTTACAACTCCCTTTTGAAATAATTAAAAAAAAAAAAAAAATTACAACTCCCTTTTGAAATAAAAAAAAAAAAAAAAAAACGAGACAAATTGGAATTTCTTTTGGAAACCGTCCAAGAAAATTCTTCTTGAGGGAAACAATATTTGGAAACAGGACTAGGCCAAAGGCGCGCATGCTCACTTAAAGTTGCCGAAGAAGTTGGGGAAAGATTGCCAGGAGGAGAAGTCCATTAAGGAAGTCGGAGCCAATTGTAAAAGTCTGCTACGATATTGAAGATTTTTTGGACATGGGATAAAGCCATTGAAGCAAATTTATCTTCATAAATATCAGATTAATCAAAAATAGTATTCTTTCCTCGTGTTATATATATATTTTGCATTTAGAAAACGGCTTAAATAATAATTGCAAAGCGTGCAAAGATATTAAGTCACAGAGACTGATTCGATAATATTGCAAATAATCCGCCAGATTAATTATCAAAGTTGAGGTCCTGATAGTTAAAGAATTTTAAATCATTGGAAAGTCGAGTGTTAGATTAAATTGAATGTGTCTGGGGAAAATTGGCGTGAAGGTTTTAGATTTCTTAGGTAAACCGACTTCTTCGTAACGCCTATCCTGGATAAAAAATGAAGGCTGGAG
Organism: Olivierus martensii; assembly: GCA_000484575.1. Classification (NCBI taxonomy): domain Eukaryota; kingdom Metazoa; phylum Arthropoda; class Arachnida; order Scorpiones; family Buthidae; genus Olivierus; species Olivierus martensii. The sequence goes on from AYEL01083928.1 coordinate 24,812, forward strand.
AGTTAAAAAAAAATCGATTTAACTCGAGTCATTCGAAAAGCTAATAAAAGTGCAAACAGCTGTTTGGAGGATTCTTGTGGTAGAAAATAAGACAGTTGCTATGAGTTGGTTCGCAATTTTAAGAATTGCTAGGTGGGAAAACATCTTTTCTATAGAAAATTAATATGCAACAAATTAAGTAGTAAAATGTTACTATTCCCTTTCTTCGTATTTACAGTTGTCATTTATAATGCTGTTTGCTCTACGGTGTCTATCAAAATATTGCTCTCACTTATTTAATTCTAAATTAAAACGTTTGATTTTGAGTAAACACCCGGAAAATCATATTTAATACAAATTTTACTTAATAAAATGCAAAATTTTTATACAAGAATTCCGATAAACAAAACAGAATTCATTTATACGATTATCATCGACGTAAATATGTTTATTATTTAATAAATATTTTCTTAATTTTATTTTCGTAAAAGAAACGTGAAAGATCGTCATCCTCATCGCCATTTAGAGTAAGTAAACTTGATATATATTCGCTTCACCGGAGTAACCATGACAACTGAAAAGATAAAGTAAAACTACCTCTAAGCAAAAGTAATTTCGAAAACGAAAGTGTAACAATTAAATACGAAGGAGCTTTCGATTTAATTAGTATTCTATTTATCAAAATCTCCAGAATTTAAATGAATTTGTTTCTAAAATATAAATAAATAAACATAAAACTTACATATATATATTAATTTTAATTATTTTTTAAATTTTTTCCAATAATCGAATTAGGGAATCTATTTCTATTCTTCGTTTTTTTTTTATTTTCCTTCCCATTTTCTTAACAGAAATCGATTTTTCTTAATCGTTTTTCGATTAATCGAATTTTTTTCCCTATTGGTTTTTCTTAATTATTCAACGATCCGTTAAAAGTCTATAGAATTATCAAGTAATAATAAATTCGATTTAATATTGTTTTCTTCTCTTGAGATAAGTTTTGTAGTTAGGGAATCATTAAAAAATTCTTGTTTTTTTAAAAATAAAGAATATTTAATACATTAAGAAGTTTTAGAATTATTGTTTTGTATGTTATAATTTCTACAAAAATGGATATTCTTGTTTTTTTTTTAAAATAAAGAATATATAATACATTAAGAAGTTTTAGAATTATTGTTTTGTATGTTATAATTTCTACAAAAATGGAGAAGAGTTATATATATTACCTATTCCAAAATAACGTCAAGAATTATAACTTAAAATCTCCTTTAAGGCTAACTTTGAGATTTTGTTCTTTCTCTAAGTTTTGTGAACTCTCCTGTTAAAAAAAAAAATAAATAAAATGAGTTCCTGGCTAAATTTTAATAATGAGATCTTCCGTCTGTAAAATATGTTTTAAGTTTATGTAATTTTCGACTGATTTTTATGAGTTTTGTTAGAGTTTAGAGTAATAAATAAAATGGAAATTTCCAGTTTTCAAAAAATAAAATTATTAATTATTTTTGGAGAAAAATATGAAAATTTATCGTGACGTAGTTTTGCAATCATACCTACTAAATTTTGAATAATAATTCTTATAATAAATACTAAATAAAATATAAATTTTCGACTTTTTTGTGATTCATGCCTTAGTAGATTTAATTCTTAACCGCATCATTCGTATAAATCTTGATAACTTGATATTTTTTTATGAGAAAGTAGTTTTATTCTATCAGTACCTATCCTCTATCAAGAGATCAAAAAATTCGTGATTTTTCTCATCACATTATTGAAAACTATCAAAATTTTTGGAAGATTATATATAATGAAAGACATAACCGAACTGGCAAAATCAAAAAATCATCTGCAATGGGTAAACAAGACGAAAGTTTGCTAAACTTTTTTCATTAAGCTTACATCTCTGCTATAATTACACACAGATAAACTATTATATATAACTTATATATAAACATAAAAAAAGAAGGAATGCCACTAAACCAATTCCACATTATCGTCCAGATACCAAGAAAACGTCCAATCCTATTAAAGATTAGAGATTAAGATAATCGTTTCCGAAAAGAAAATCGAAGGAAAAGTTCTTCTCAGATATGTTCTCATTCATCATCCGAGAAAATTAATATGGCGACTGATATCATCACGACCAGTGGTAAAGATACAATTTGTCATGTCGTATCCCGTCGTCCTTTTCGTATTAATCTCCTCCCTAATCCCAACGATCTGGGGATGAAGAGGGGAAGTCCACCGGAAGCACCTAATGCTCCCATGACGTCACTAAACGGAAGTAAATAGTGCTTAAGGTGCAGAAATTTACGTGAACTCAACTTGCTAGTTATTTAAGTTTGTTTCTGAAGTAAATAACGAATTAAGTTAATTTTTAAATTAAATTCTGCTAATTTGTTTATCTAGGTGTGTTTTAATTAGACCGTATATGACCAATTTTAAACTTTTATTTTATTTTTAATTGATTTTTACATTGAATTAATTCTCGTTAAATTTTTTTTTCGCACCTCCTCCTTTTAGTTTCCTATTTTTATTGTTTTTTTTTTTTTACATGCTCAATTAAATTTTAATTGGGAATATTTTAACGTTTCTTGAAAATTCATTTGCATAATTTAATAGATTCTCAAAGACGATTTGCATGCAATAAGAATATTTTTTTAATTGCTTAAAATCGTAATTTAGCAGAATATCGAATGAAACTTTGCAATATTCTCATAAAATCTGCTTTTATAACATAACACGTGGTATAAAATATCTTGCGGTATGATAAGTTAATCGAAAATTGTCTGTAATTAATTATCTTTTTTGAGGTTATCTGGTGTTTGAGGTTGCTTCCAGGGATTAACATCTTTCCAGTTAATCCTCATCTTAAACATTTATTAAATCAATTTCGCAAATAAAACAATTTTTAATACAAATTTTAATATATAAAAAAAAAGAGAGTAAAAGTTAAATTCCTTTCATTAGAGAACAAAGAAAGAATATTTTACTGATTCTATTCTAAACTTGTATAAAAATAAAAGAAAATAAAAATCTGAGTGTTTATAGGAGTTTTAAACATCCAGAATAAGAAAAAAAAATCTCCTATTAAATGCATTTATGCTATCCATAAATAAATTTGTGCTCCAATGCTTCTATTTAATAGTATTTTTCCGGGCGCGAATGTCTTAAAATTAAGATATCGCGTTTATATGGAACCTTAAAACTAACTTTTACGGTTTAAAAATGGATAAAAACACTTCAAAACTGACCTCTAAAGTTTTATGTTAAGCATATAAACATTTATATAACAAAAAAAAAAAATAATAATAAAGAAAGAAAAAACTTGCTGATGTGTTTACGAGCTTATATTTTAAACTCAGAAACACACAGACTTATAAATAATATCCTTAACAAACCCTATCAGATACTTTAAACGGAATATATAAGCTAAAAGAACAATATTTGTTTAAGCAATGATAGAATACGAAGACGAATTTTAATATTAAAATAGTGTAGTTACGAAACGTTTATTGTAATAAATTATGATAATTATACGGAATATAAAGTTTATATAAATTTTAAAGATAGAAATAATTGATTCATCTAAAATATTTCTGTTTGACATTAGACAGACTGCGCTCCTAAATACATATTTAACTGAGCCAGAAAAAAAAAATAAAAATAAACTGGACGAACAGACAATGTGAACAACAATGAACGAACAGACGGATTTAAGACCAAATTTCTTGTTTGTATATATAAATTGATGAAATTTATATCGATTAAAATATTTAATAATTAATTTTTATTAAAATATACTTATATTTCGTTAAATTTGTTTTCCTGTAACTTAAGTATAATAAAACAAATTAATACAATCAGCGAAAAGATTATTATTTTTTTTTGAGCCAGAAAAAAAAATAAAAATAAACTGGACGAACAATGTGAACAACAATGAACGAACAGACGGATTTAAGACCAAATATCTTGTTTGTATATATAAATTGATGAAATTTATATCGATTAAAATATTTAATAATTAATTTTTATTAAAATATACTTATATTTCGTTAAATTTGTTTTCCTGTAACTTAAGTATAATAAAACAAATTAATACAATCAGCGAAAAGATGAATATTTATTAGAAAAAAATAATAAATTGGTTACTTATATATTTTTGCATATATTAAGAAAATTGTGTGCTTATTGGTTATCGAATACTCCATATTATAATTTATAACTTGTAACGAAACTTTGACTAATATTATTTTTTTCTAATAAATATTCAATTGGTTACTTATATATTTTTGCATATATTAAGAAAATTGTGCGCTTATTGGTTATCGAATACTCCATATTATAATTTATAACTTGTAACGAAACTTTGACTAATACTTCTGAGTAAACAAGAACTATCCGAGAGACTAGAACCATCCGAGAGACTAGTACACTGAACAAAAAATTAGCACACTGAGCAACTAGCATATTGAGCAACTAGCACACTCAGCAACTAGAATATTGAGTAAGTAACATACTGAACACCTAGCACACCGAGCAACTAGCACACCGAGCATCTAGCAAACTGAGCATCTAGCAAACTGAGCAACTAGCACACTGAGCAACTAGAATATTGAGCAAGTAACATACTGAACACCTAGCACACCGAGCAACTAGCACAACCGAGCATCTAGCAAACTGAGCATCTAGCAAACTGAGCATCTAGCAAACTGAGCAACTAGCACACTGAGCAACTAGAATATTGAGCAAGTAACATACTGAGCAACTAGCACACTGAGCAACTAGCACACTGAGCACCTAGCACACTGAGCAACTAGCACACTGAGCATCTAGCACACTGAGCAACTAGAATATTGAGCAAGTAGCATACTGAGCACTAGCACACTGAGCACCTAGCACACTGAGCAACTAGCACACTGAGTAGATTTTCTCGATAGACTTTTTAATATCTGAGAAGTGTGTTCAAATAACAGATGTCGTAAAAAAATAGTATTTTTGAGTGACAACATATTCCTGCTAATATTTATACTCGTCAAAAATATTTCAAAAATGTCATAAAAATCGTAACTCTATATCTGTAGACGTATTTTAAAATTGAATAACTTAGTTATTTTATTATTATTTTTGTTAATTTTATTAAGGGCGAAACTGTTATACGCCAATTAGGACCGTTTCGGCAGAATTTCAAAAATTAATCACCGGGAATTAGGTGGCTTTTGTTGTTCGCCAGCTCGAAAAGAAAGAAAAATATTCCAACAATTTGGAAAAATATCAGGAAATTTTGTAACGTTAAAAGCATGGAAAATTGTCGTATGATAAATAATGAAAGGTTTCCTTTTAACAATAAAGTGCTGATTATAAATTAATTAACAAAAAGAACGTTCAAATGGGTTACAAACTTTTCAACCTTCTCCAATTACCAAAACATTGATTTCCTGTCTGAGAAAAATAGAAGCTTTCACTGAACGATTTCGGAAATATCAGAGAAAGTTTTGGAGAATTTTCGAGAGCGTTTCAACTATAAAATTCTCCAAAACTTTTACTTCGGTATTTTTTTTTATTTGTCCTGCAAGCGAAAAAAAAAACTCTTAAATATTCATAAATGTTCTACTGGAGTCTTATAAATCACGTGATTATTTATCATGTCACGTAATAGAGATTATGTGATCACAATATCGATTAATGGCACTGTATCAATCACGTGACTGCAACTTGCTAAGACGATTCCGTGACTATAATCACGATTATCGGAGCTTGATAGATGGCACGGTCACGTGACCAACATCGTCAACAACCCGAGTTCACCAAACCCGTAATGAGGTTAAAGAAAAGTTCTTGTACGTTTCGGCTTTTTTTTTTTCATGTCGAAAAAATTTTAAAAAAGATTTTAACGTAATAAAAATTAATTGTTTGCGAAAGAATATTTATAAAAAAAAAAAAAAAAAAGGAAGATGGAGAGCAAAAGAGAGAGGAACGTCTCCCCGTTTCTCTTCGACTCAACCGGTTGTCATAGCGACCGTCACCAAGACGACTGATTATCTAATGGTAGGAGGCATCTCAAGGCCGCATCTATACCTCCAGCCAATCGTATTTTGGGCAGGGGGGAACGGATTTTCTCCAGGGATGGGGTCAACCTCGCTAGTAAACAAGTCTCTGATCCATTCCCAAAGGAAATGTTTCGCTTAGATAAAGACGTGTTTTTTATGGATGTCGTAACAAAAGATAGTTAATTGTGATCATGTGTAGCTTTTACTGAGTCTGCGTCCGATTGTGTTATCATTTTTTTGGATGCTTAAGTTGCCATGGTTACTGGCTTACTTGCATCCGTAATACTTCCTCTGCCTTTAAAAGAAAAAAAAAAAAAAAAAATATATAAAAATCGATTCAATAACTATAAATATCGATTGAAAAAAAAAAAAAAGAAAACATATATAAAAATCGATTCAATAACTATAAATATCGATTGAATTATTTTAATCGATTTTAATTTATTTATATATTAGCCGTTCTTGTTATTGATCATCACGGAATTCTAATTTACAAAGTCTAGCAACCGTTGTCGTTATCTCCTCGACTGTTATCTAGATGAGATAATTTTGAGCACTATAGATAAATAAATAGCATTTGTGTGTAGCTTAAATGCACAAACCAGCCTAAAATCGGCAGAAACGTGATTATCTAGATAATTGTTATTTATGGAATCATAGATAACATTGCTCATATTACAAATGCAATAATGTAATATTGTTTTCATCTCGCGAATGTCTATTTATTCCCGTGAGATATTACATGCAGAAAAAATTCAAAATGGCAGCGTTACATAGATACATTTATGTATGAAATTTTAAATAAATGCGATATTTGTATGCATCACTGCATGCTTTCTAGATAGAAGTGACTAGATAATTGTTTTATATATATATATATATAGATAATGATGGTATCTATTGTCTAGGCGAGATAAATGAAAATATTATCTAGATATGCAAATTCTGTTTTGCGATTTGTGATGTTTGATGCCTTTAAACTTGATATTTATCTATATAAAATTATATTAGATGCCCGATAATTGTCTACATAAAAATCTGATAATTATATATATATATATCAGATTACAAAAGAGTTTTATAAAATGATCTTGAAAAGATAACAAATATTTGTTTGCTTGCATAAAAATATCTGTAAGCCTGCATAATCATTATGTAAAGATGTAAAGATTATCTTCATATATATGTGAAGATAATCAGGCTTTTATGTATCAAGATAACCTTTACATGTTTGTATAATGACCATGCAGGCTTATAGATATTTTTATCTACTTTTGCTATGCAAGCAAATAATATATTTGTTATCCTTATCCTGATCATTTTATGAAACTCTTTTGTAATCTAATAGATTATCTTGATACATAAATTAGTTTACCTGCTTTACAGATTATCTTTCTGGCTCTTTATTAAACAGATAATCAGATAACTGCTTTCGTTTCTAGACGGGAACGAGACGGATATTCAAATTTCAAGTCTTCTCTCCTTCATTTCAAAAACATTTTTATATTTTATTTTTTATTTTTTTTGCTTGTAAAACCTCCGGCCACTTACTTTTCTGACAATCCATTTATCATTTTAAAGTAAAAAAAAAAAAGAAAAGAAACGAGCGTCATTTTTAACAGAATAGAAACTTGTTTACTTTCTATTAACTTTTTACTAAAAGAAACTGTAAAATGATTTGAAAAAGGACTCCACGTCTCGAACATAAAAATACAATAACAGATATATCATATTTACCTTCCACATATATCATAAAATATCTGGAATGATAAAATAAAACCCTCTAAGGGATTTAAATCCAGAATTTCATCATGGAAAGCTAAGAAAGAAATCAGAAACGGTCAAAATAACTCGATACTATTATATATTCTATTTTCCGTGCATATGTATATATATATGTTACATCTAATGATTTAAAACTATCTATAGAAGAGATGATTAGTGTCATAATATCGTTGATAAATAGCTTTTCACTGCCTAAATTTAGGATAATTAAAGAGTTTAAACGGTATTAACTTTCCAAACTCTAATGGCAATTTCCACGTGTGAAGATGAATTAATTTTTAAAACAATTTAAACCGTTATAGATCTACCAATTAATGCAAGATTACGAGAGATTATCCGAGGAAAATGCTAGTAATAATGATATTTAAATCGGATAAATATTTATTTCCTCAGGTATGATTTTATTCGATTGAATTAAAATATTCAAAACTACATTAACTCGCCTGTGTGTATTGGCATGTCTAATGTTATACGGCTGAAAAGGAGCAGGAATATATTTAAACCTATTTAATTGCTATTAATTAAATAATTTTAGGAAAAGTTCTCTCTGTTTTCTATCGATCGGAATTAATCTTAAAAATAATTTAAAGCGAATTAATTTAATCGTTTTGCTCAGAATCATCTACATAATAAAGTCGGTTGATAAAAAGTAATAAATTCATTCTGCACTTGAGAAAGTTAACTGTTTTTAATGATAATTTTGTGGATTGTTTTTCCCTCTTCTGTCATTCTAATGATCTTTCGACAGAATGCTATTAATTTCTACGAATTTCATTACTTTCAGTTCTTTCTTTCATGTGCCAGGATTTTTTTTTTATCTTTGGAAATCTTATAAGCTCTTATTAGATCTTAAGATTGGAATTAATATATTCAAAAATTTGCTTTTTATAATGAATATTTAAAGTATTATTATTATTTAAATTTTGTAAAATAATATATACATAATTAACCTAAAATGGAACCAGCCCGAAGAATATTTGAAACTGAAAAAATTCTAAGAGCATTTATTAGCCAACTTTCATAAGAAAAGGGAAGTTTTATGAAATCATCAGTTTGTATCTGTCCTTTCGTCTACAATAACAACTTCTAAACTAATTGATTTTCACGAAATTTAGTAACAGTGCTCTGCCATTAAAGGTAATCTCCAAGTCCACACCATTTAACCCTGTAGCTTCAGCAATTTTTTTTTAAACTGCTAAAGCTAGAGGTCAAATAATGCAGCCATTTTTAAAAATGGCGTGCGTCCAAAATCCATTGTTGTGCCTTCTTATATATTTTGAATTATTTGATTTTTATAAAATGTAGCAGGATGGTCAAATTGTTGAACATAAACCCGAAAACACACAAATTAACCCTTTATCTCCAATCATTAAAAAATGGCGGATATTTTTCAATTTTCTGAGGTTTTCCTGTAATTGTTAGGAAAGTATTAATACATTTCTTATGATATGCAAGATATAATTTATGCCATTGATAATTTAATGATATATATTAGATCATCCCTAAAGTAATGTCTGTTTTTTATACTGTACTTGTTTAAACGTGTCTCATCTTGTCTAAACATGAATTTTTAAAGCTTGATAAATAACACTAAGCTGAGGTAGCCTCAAATAGAGAATATATACTTAATTAAATTAGCAAGTGATTTATCTTTTATATCCATTCAAAACTTAATGCTAAAAATGACATTAATTTTTATCCATTCAAAACTTGATGCTAAAAATGACATTAATTTTGGTATGTCCCGATCTTTTGATTCCATTTCTTTAATCATTCCAAATAAAGGAAATATTCGGAAAGTAGATTACATTTTTCTAGAACTGTTTGTTTTTCATTATGTTATAGTTTTGTTGTAAAAAAATACAAAAGTTGCATTGGAGAATTGAAAAATCTTGTTTCTTTTTTATATTTTATATAAAGAAACATTAAAACTTTATGTTTATAAAAATTTTTAATGTATAACATTGTAAATATATGAGCATCTAGCAAACTGAGCATCTAGCAAACTGAGCATCTAGCAAACTGAGCAACTAGCACACTGAGCAACTAGAATATTGAGCAAGTAACATACTGAGCAACTAGCACACTGAGCAACTAGCACACTGAGCA